>JAECUM010094285.1:0-27021 GCA_016617855.1 Megalonaias nervosa | reverse complement strand
TTTTGCCCGAGCATAACTTTTGTGCAGTAAATTTGTAAAATTTGATATAATTGGTGGAATACAAGTTTTAGTACATTTTTCTCGTTGCCACAAGCCGCAAATTTAAATACGAATCTTCTATTCTGTTTCCCATTCACACTTGTTTTTCGGAGTCATATCAACGAGCTCAGTTACGAACACAGTGTGTGTTTTGCATACCCAACCACACACAACCTATGCCACTTTTCAGTACAGAATGACAATACGCAGACCACAATGACATATTCTCTCATTTTATATTACATTATTTCATGCTTCCTATTCTACAAAAACGTTTTCGAATGTTCATCTGGAAATTCCATTGGAAGACTGCTTCCTATATTCCAGTTCAGTCACAAAATCTTATGAAATAATTCCAAGATAAATAAGGTGTTTCTTTTATGTAACAGATCAATAAATTTTCTTACCATAAATATCATTCTAGAATGTGAAACTGAGCTTTTCATAATTTTTCAGACATTTTAAGCAGCGACGGGGGTAGATTCCATTTAAACATAGATAATTATTTTGGGGTTTTTTTATTTGATTTAATGTCACTGTAGAGGGCTTATTTCAGCAGTAAGTCATTATCAGTCATACACTTGTTTTAAAAAAGATTTCACTGAATTGATTGACAAAAATGTCTGAAGATATAGATATAGTACAAAAATATGTATTGTTACGTGTAGGCTCTTACAAATGTAACAGAAGAAAAGAGTGAAGTCAACAAGCTTTGTATATTTTAACAAAGTAATTTATTTCCCTAAAAAACAATGTAAAAATTGGTAAATAGGACTTACGGTTTGTGAATATAATCCAAAATATAATCCTAAGAATGAAAAATACAAGTCCTATCACTAAATAGTTCTATTAGAATCCAGGTTCAAATCTCGACAACATACAAATATGGAAGGCGATGACGTCAGATGTGGTCCATGTACGAATATCAACAATTCCTCAATTGAATCACAGTTTTTGTTTCCGAATAATTCCAGAATAAATTTCCATGAATATCTTTCAGAATTTTTATAAGAAAGTCAACTTGTTGAGTTTCCAGGAGAATAAATCCAAAAAACAGATGAAAAACAAACAATCTGGCAACAATTAAAAAAAAAACCTTGTTCCTTCAAGGTGTTAAAACGACTCTGACAGAAAATATTAAGAATGCGTATTTAAACCCCAAAACATCATTTCAAGTCTCGCGAGATGGGTCATGTGGTCTCTTACTACAAGAAATCTATCACGTACACCAGTGTAGCCCCACTTAAGAACCAATAATAAAGAAACGTTGTTTGCACATAGTGATCACGCAATCAAAGTATGGCCCTGATACTGACCAATTATTTTAACTGCCTGTTTACGAACTTCCCAACCTAAGACGAACTAGGTTAACTAAAAATGATTCTCATGTAACACGTTTTACGTCTTAAATAAACAACATTTACTAAAAGAAAATATCGAATTACTAAAAAAGAATTTCTAATCCTTTCAATAATCATTACAATAAAATGTAATGAAACAAAAAATAAAATAAAAAAGAATTTTAAAACTAACACACAAGCAATTTAATTACATATACGTAACAGTATAACGAAACTAAGACTCATTTTTGTTAATTACTTAATTAATTGTTAATTACTTATCCTTGGCGTCCACTATGCTTTTTTAACCGCTGAAACTCGACAATGGATTACGTGCAACAGTAGGTAAGACTAGAATGTCCTATTAGTTACCGAAAATATGACTATCTTACAGTAGTCTGGATGTATTGTCCCCATCGTAAGCAGAATATCCTAATTGTTTTAATGTAACACTGAATTTTCCGAAACACTGACGCAGCTGATGTTTTATTGTATGGTAAGGAAATATTATTTAAAGACCCTGTTATATGGTATATAGTAGGGTAGTTTACACATTAGAAGCAAATATATCATGAGTCGAATGGAAACTCCGGTTGTCACAACCGGGGCTACTTTAGAAGACGTATGTTTCGTGTAATTCTGATTAAAATAGTATATCTACTTTAAGGATATTTTATCTCTGTAATTCACCTCAGGACACGTATTTTTTGAAGTTCAATATCTAATATACTATGCTCAAGGAAATTTAAACTTTCCTGTATCACATTTATTTTGCTGCTATAATGACCTTCGTTTTTCGATAGTTATTAATGCATAAAGGCTGGATACTCGAATGGTTTAATTTCATTTTTTCTTCCATTTCCCTTCAGTAGTTTGTATTTCAAATCATTTTGGTGTCCTCAAAATGTACATTTTCAACTCGGAACGATGGGTGTAGAAGGTTTGTTCAGGTGTAGAAGATATGTTCAAGAAATTTTAGTTGACAAATAAACTTTATGTGACGAATGATTTTCTTCTATGCTTTATTCGCTATCCAATTCAAAATTTGCATGTACATTTATGTAGTTTTCGTTGTCGTTTTAGGAAAGAAGAAGATACTTTAAAGTGAGTGTTATATTACGGGATACGTTTTGAAAATATTAATTTATTTGGATGATGTTAAGGTAACCATTATTCTTATTCTAATGCATTAAGTTTACTATTTCCACAGATTTTAAATTTTTACGTTGACATTCCTTATACTAGGGGCTTCACAACTTGTTTGCAGATAAGAATTTGTTCTGTAACTGTACTACATACATTGACGAAAACGGGTGAACAGATCGATATTTTCCTTAATTGACTTTTACAAGCACGTTGTCGCCTAGGGCTTAAGTGACATAATGTTTCAATAAAAACGATAATTATTGTCTCAACTCACTCGGTAAATATGGACATTTTAATGCGGTCTGTCAGTACTTTCCTCACGGATAATCAAGAGCCATTGAAGTATTTCATATAAATTCGAATTGGCTATAAATATGTCGCTGATTGCATTTTATTCCACAGACAGTCAATATTTCAAGACCAAGGCGGTATATATATTTTATGTGTCAGGATATCACGCATAATAGAAGTTAACACCATAATTCCAATAAAAGGAATTTTTTTTCTTTAACAGATGTTGCGAGTAGCAACGTCAGGCGTGTAATGTAATTTTCCTTAAATAGTATGTCCACTTCAAAGATCTACATTGTTTATATGCTATTTGCCTGTCTGTGTATATTTCTCAAAGTGAAAAATATGATAAACAGTTTCTACGATTCAACATGTATTAATCGTTTTCGTTATTACTTTGAAACTGCGTTGTGTTTCTGTCAAACTTTAAGTCGCGTACAGTCTTTTTTGAGTGTTCATCTCAAAGGATGTTAAGTAGTTAACTTTCAATACTTGCTTGTCTATTTAGTAGACAAAAGTTTTTAATTTCTTTAGTTATTCACTTCTGTCGATTTGTATCCTGATGATATCAGTTCACTATATGTTCTTACATTTCCCATCACAAATCTTAATTTCAACTTTCTTTCAGCAAACTGCACATTTTCTGCTCACTTTTGGAATGTTGACATCAGAGAAAATGCTTGATCAATGAAATTGATCCAAAATTATAATGTTGTCTCACCTTTATCAAAATTCTAATTATATTTCAAAACAATTAAAAGCTAGTAAACTCTCTGATGACTATGTTATTACACGCAAAACATGTGACGATATAAGTTAGAACTTATAATTTTTTTCTTTTAGGAAAGAAGTGATCAGATTACAGTAAGTAAAATATTCCAGAATACTTTGTTTTGTACATACTTTTATGTAGATGGCGTGAAGGTCAACATTCCTTTTAAAAAAGCCACGAGTTTGCAAACTCCACAAGTTTAAATACATCATTAATGCTAATTCGAATATTATTCAAGTTCTATGTCAAGCTAACAAACTTACATCTGATTTATTAAATTTATCTTTTTAAGGCAAATACCGCTATTGTCTTTTTTAGTATATCTCTGGTGGAATACCGATTTTAGTAGATTTCGTGTTTGCTTCAAACCACAAATTCTGATATGTTTTTTCTATACTGATTTGTTCAATGGGCTTTTTTGAATATATCATTAAATTTAGGTCCCAATGAAATTTATGCTTTGAATCTCACAGTATGCAAACTTCTAGCACTTGCAATTTCCATGAGACCTTTTAGGTCAAAATGTGGAGAAATGGACAAGGGTGGCATCCTGTAACTCATTGTATTGAACAATTACCTACCTCCTAGCGTAGCAAATTAAATACTAATTGTTTCAAATTTAATGATAATTTCCCTATTTGAATGTGATATCATGTTTATACATGATAATTCGTTGGTAACAATCGATTTCCTTTAAAACAATTCTTTTGGCCTTTTTTGTTTTTGTCTTCAAATGGCAACATGTTAAATGAGCGAAAATTACGTAAATAACCTAAGACAAGAGGACAATAACATAGAGAGATAGGATACTGACTTATTTCGACAATTTGATGTTATATACGCTTACAATGTTTAACCACATTAGCTTGCCAATGAAAATCATCCTTCACACAATATATTCTTTTATGTTGCTGCTATATTATTATATGCTCATTATTTTCTGTTATTATATGCTCATTGTTTTTCTCCAGTAACTTTACATTGTCAGACTCTTGCAGTATCTTTCCAGTCTGCACTGCTTCATACTGCACGACACGTGTGACTCAAAATAGTATCATGTGTTATACACGCTCTTGTAGGTTTTGATTTATTACATTTGTCTGTGGATGAACTAAATAAGCAGTTTGGTTCATTTTGAAGTAGAGATGATAAAATTGAAGATGTTGGTGAGTTCATTGAGTCACAAAAGAAACTTTCAACCTAGCAAACTGTAATCCGCGATGTCCACAACAAATATGAGACACCCGTTATTAATATACTATTCTACTCATTTCAACAGCTATTGAGAAGAAACATTCATAACGATTCGCAAATTGAATGGCTCAGGCTATGAGCAGTGCTCTCTTGGGCCTATTAAAATAGCATAGAAAGTCATATTAACCACGATATATATCCTGTCTCCCTCAGAGACGTTACATTTTACAAGTCAGACCAAAAACTAAATTCGAAAGAAACTGCTATTGAAGAAGACTGTTTTCTTTTGTCGAAAAGCATGAGCATGAGTTAAAAAGTCAACACGACGAAGAAACCATATTTCCGCTGGCAAAATGTCACACCCAGCAGCTTTGCAATTTTCCACGTTTTAACTTTTTGAGAGAATTTTTGGATTTATAGTAGCGAAGTCTTACAGTTCATGTCAACGGTTGGGTTCCCTCCGACAAAGAGCATGCAAGTGACAGGGCATAAACATATGTCATATTTAGCTGGTAACAACAATGCAAATAAAGATACTTACCTTGTGCATCTTGAATTTCCTCAAAATGTACTATCATATTTATTTCTGCTAACCATAATTAAATGGGTTCCAAAACTGATCCACAGCAAGAAAATGAACTGCAATTTAACTACATTCCAGCACAAATCACATTCCTAAAAACAATTATCTGCACCGCAAAACAAAATGGATTTGATATTCCGTAACAAACAATGTTTAATCCTGCGTCATTTTAAGAACTTCCATTAAAATAATTTCATTAAAAATTTCCACCTTATGATTACAAAACTATCCATAACAAAAGAGAAACGCATGTGCAGATGCTTCAAGTGCAGTTCCTCCAGCCTCATCTACATCGTATCGAATCGACCCAGCATCATACGAAAAACAAAATTCTCTTTTCATCCAAGTGGAAAATTTGTTTCAAGGCACATTCAGTCGCAATATCACTCTGAATTTCAAGTAAATTAGAACTAAACGAGATTTCATTTTGAAACTAATGACTGAGCGCATGATATCCTACCAAGCTCAAAGCTCAAAGCTGCACTACGGTTTGCATTTACTTTGAAATCCATCATAAATTCAGTTACTTTGTTTCTTGTAGCGTGTTCTTTATATTATTCAGCCTTAGGTGGATAAGCAAAATGAGTATATCATAAAAAGTTATTACATTTGTATTGATATGAACTCATTTTCTCTGAGCGATACTGCACTTCTGACGTCGTTCAGTATTGCTCAGAAAAACTCGTTCATAGTTCCCCATAGAAATGCAGTAACCATTAAATATAAAGACATTTCTTCAAAGCATATTTTAATCAGGGGTACCTCAAGCTGGCAATTAAAGAGACATTTCTAATCGTTTATTATAAGCAAATCTCAAATCTTAAACAGGAAAACGAGCCATAATAAGTAAACATAAGATAATGAATGAAGGACGTGAAGGAAAAGATGGTGGGTACATTTTTCCCAAAAACTAATTCCACTACTAACCAGGTGCCTACCCACACTAAAAGTGACGGAACACGGTTTTGTCTTAGCACAGGTCTATCAATAATTATCCAGCAGAGTTATCCCTTGAATTGATATGTAATAATCCCTAAAGTGGAGTCCAGCTCACGGTGAGCTTAGATAAACGTAGCTAGTTGCAAAGCTGTTACTTTCCTTTAGAAATACAGAATATGGTGCCGGATAAATAACAAGTCTGGGTTCCACGTTTATTTGTGTGCACAAGTGAATTAACAGAGAGGGACAGAAACGACAGCCATTTAGCTACTTAGATATTCAGCCTTGACTCGTTTAAAAGAAAATAAATTAAACTATTCCCATTGTTTTAATTTATTCGTAACCTCTTATTTATTACCAGCAATATGTGCACACACACACACACACACACACACACACACACACACACACACACACTTTTAACTACTTGAGCATACCAAAATAAAACTATGCAAAATATCGTTTCCGAAATATTTTGTCTGATTTTTTTCCCTGTAAGATAGCATAAATTTATAACCATTTCCATAAGGCATATCTAACTCCTTGAAGAGAAAATTAGCCCATAAACCGTCGCATGGAATGCAAAGTTTCGCCCTTTCCCAATGTATCATGCACTGATTATCCATCTTTACATCTTCGTCATGGTATTGAGTAGGCTTAAAAAATTAAATTTACATGTACTGTCTTTGGAATTGTCTCTATGAAGTATGAGAATATTGCATGGAAAATGAAATAGCTTTGCCTTGCTGCTTTAAATTATAGATATTCCTTTTGATAACACAGTTATTTACTCTTGTAGATTTGTTTCTCAGATGAAGATATTTCATTTTTTGTATTGTGTTTTTGTCTTGTTCTTTGTTTTGAAAACGTTTTGCACAAATTGCACATTTTCAGGTCCCAATGATGTATTTGAAAAGGTGACAAATAGTTGCCTTTACAATTATATTTATTTAGAAATGTTCTATAATGCTTTGCTAACTATCCAATTGTATTTCAAATAAGTATATACTAACAGGCTATATACTGAGCATACATTACTACGCGTTCAAGTTTGGATATACTTCACTTCATTTATAATTTCCTTCGTTTAGGGTACAGAAGGACATCCTGAGGTAAGGGTAATATTTTGTAATACTTTTAATGAGCACACGTTTGTTTAATGACAAAAAGAAAGACATTGTCCCTTTTGTCCAGTTTTCTATTGTCACAGCTGGACGTCATAAGTGGAAATATGTTCAAATACAACAATATTTTAAGTGAAGCTGACATATTGACAACTGTTGCGTTGTTATTTTACCGTCATTTGTTATGCTTTTAGCTCCACTTACTGTAATTTGCTTGATACTAGTTTTATGGATTTCGTGCTTGCGTCAAGATACATATTTAAATACCCATCCTCCAATATATATGCTATATAAACTAAGTCTAACCTTTCATTAGAACGGCATACAATGCTGGCATTTTATATGTTATTGTTTTAAAATATTTGATGCTGCTACGTTTAGGAATAAGTTTTCGAATATTGAGTGGTTAAAGCAATTTTGCAAAATGACTTTTGTATGCGTATTTAAAATAAATTAACATAAATTATATAATCGTTTGATAAGTTTCTTTATGGCAATTACACAATATACATTTTATTATATGAATTGGTTTGGAAAATTTCAGTTGAACATGTCATTCTTTTTTGTCAGACATGTCTCAGGTATGATGAGACGTTGTTACCGAAAGAGAGGGTCTTTCGGGAAACATTTTTGTCTTTGCTTTAACTGAGAGAAGAAACATACATAATTGTGTACTTTCACAGGAGTTATCGAACCAATGATTATAATTGTTGTATACAGTGCACAAATATTTTTTATCAAAACTAAAACTCAATTGTCGTTTTAATTATCTATAATACTTAACTGTTTTTACAATGATGCTCATTGTCTAAATATGGCTAACTAGCAACATCAAAAGCTGAAAATGGAACTGGCTTGCATTCTCATAATGTTGCTGGGAAACATCGAACCTCTCTTAGCTAAATTTTAAGTACTCCTGTATAGTATTAACCTCATCAAGCCAAATTTGTATTAGAAATTGTATTATGCATCCACTACCAAATTAGAAACTTTGTTAAATTACAACTCTACAGTAGTACGTCGTACACAAAACGATAATTTATCAAAATTTGGCTAAGCCTTGTCAATCCAGCAATTCCGCTAAAGTAATCTTTAGCTGTAACAGTTCCAGAAAACTGTAGACAAAATTTGGCTAATCCTTGAATGTTCAAAGTTTTCACAAAAAAAGGCTGAGACTTAATAGTCCAAATATCTAACCAACATTTGTCTCAGCACTGATATGGCAAAATATTAATCAAGTTTTGATATACATCGACACCCCTAAGAGAAAAATACGTCCTAAATAATGTTACAGTTATAGCTTATAAGGAACGATTTCTACAGTCCTGTTAAGACTGAGAAACTACAGAATCCTTTGCTCAAGGTTTGTCTGAACCTCTGCAATTGGCATTATGAATCAACATTCCTTAGCAAAAAATGTTATGCCTCCGCTACTGCCCCCTCACATTAGGAACTTAGATAAACTAGACGAGGATAGATGACTTGTTTCGTATATTATTACAACGGTGAATTATTTCTTGGCATGGAGAAAATACAGAAAGCTCTGTGAGTTTTTGATATTTGTACCTTAACTATAAGTATTACAATTGTTACTGCTGTTCATAACACATGTTTCTAAATATAAACTTTGCTAACCAAGTGGGAAAGGTGTGACATTTCATACTGAATTTTCTATTTCGGAAATGACTTACTTGTGTACATTACTCCAACTACAATAGAATCCGTTTTACGATTAACTATATGATTCTAACATCCCCATTTCTTTTATTTACTAATGAATCACTTCCCTCTTCATTTAAATTGTAAGACTGTAAACACAGTTTAATATTTATTTTGTTATCTTGCTCATGAAACGTTGTTCATTATTTATTTTCTTTGCCCGATATATAGTAGTAAAAGCAAAAACAAATGTTAAGTGTTGGAATTGTTCTGCTTAGAGTATTTTGTTCCTTAAGAACGAGTTCTTGAATTGCTCAGGTTTGGAGAAAATATGAAATTCGACATAGAGAGAAAACAAGACCTTATGACATAATATAAGATATTAATGTAATTTAATTATTGTTCCATACTAAATGTTCAATGAATAATTCAAAGGTTTAAACCCTGTCAGATGGACGATAACATTAAATAAATCTCAATTTAGGGAAGAACATTTAGTTACTAAGTGAAACTGATGTCATTGCAAACGTTTTAGACGCATCTTTCGCAGATGATACAAAAACATTTTATAATTAACTCTTGAATTATGTTGGTGTAATCAGACTGGCAGATATGTCAGTTATTAAGTCAGGCATAGATTGAATTAGTGAGTAAGAAAATATGTAAGTAAGAAGGTAAGTAATCAAGAAATATTTGTGTATTACCTTTCAAACTTCAATAGCTCAATTGTTCATGTTATATGGATGGACAATAGAGAACATCCATTTATTATATTCTTCAATATACAACATCACATACGGAAGTCTTCGAGAGTACATGCAGTGTCTTACTAAGATGTTATTAATATATCGCATGTATTAAATCAGACATCTCATATACTAAAAATAATATCTTATCAGCTGAAACATGCTTCTATAATAAGAGATAATCTTATAAATATTATTTTCACTAAAGGAGACATTGGTTAATTTGCAAATACTTCAAAATTTATGGAACAACACAATTTATCCTTAACAGTATCCTTATCTAGTATAATATAGGAGTTATCTTATATTGAACCGTTTAAGAAAGACATCTTGTTTAGCATATTACAAATTTTTAAATATTTTGAAATTGAATATATTAATGATATTGCTTACTGCATAAGCTGTTTATTAGAAATTAACATTCGTTAATCTAATACATATACAGGCATTTAAATCTCTCAACAGATAACTTTGGTCACTTATTTTTAAGTATGTCATTCGATCATATGCGATATCTCATAAAGTACTAAAACGAATCATAAGGTTCATTATCTCATGTTTCTCGAAAGCTAGTATATTCTGTTACAAATATTAAACAATATATGAGACATCTAAAGTAATAATAAATATATCAGTTTTATCTAAGAAAATATTAGCTTTATTAAATCAAAAATTATATTTATACCTATTTTAAATATCCGTTCGATATCTTATTTATCCAATGGGATATCTCATTTATTAAATTGTGTGTTTTGTTTGAATTATGAGATATATAACATGACTAGTGAAAGGGTCAGCCTTTATCTTATCCATCTGTTTGACATCTGTGCCTCCAATAAACCTTGTGCTGACCTTTTATAATAACGTGCTTTCAGACTTGCGGTCCAAGCGTAAGTATATCAGTTATTCAGATATCTTAAAAGTGAAACGGTCTCTCACATTGTTAATGATCACACTCTATATTTAGATCTTTGATAATTATAACTACCTAGATTAATTTTACATAGGAAACTCTTCTGTCTGACAATACATTTCGACTTTAGTTTGCGTATATTATTTAGTAATATTTCCAGTCAGTAAATCCAGCTTAATATGAATTATTTCTTCTGTATTGCGTGCAAAGCATATTTGTCATGAAAGGAATATGTCTGAAAATGTGGAACAGCAACACGTATTTACTATTCATTTTACAGCACTTTAAAACCTGAATTTCATAGCTATTAATGACATAAAAGTTGACCTCTTCTTATATATTGAAGCTTATAAATTCTATTGACAGACGTAATAAAATAATCCAGTCATAGTTTCGCGACAATTACGTCCAGTTACCTAACAGCAAAAAGTACTTGAACCAAAAGCCTGTAAGCCTAGTATAAAATAAAAACTTTGTAGTCATACCGCTTGCATTTAGAAGATTCGTCAGCAACGGACTGCTAATCACACCACATTTTGACCACATATAATATGTCGTGTTTGTTCTGCGGCGTTTAATTGTCGAACAGAAAAACTAGATGATAAAATTGGATTCAAAAAAATATAAAGTACTAATAGATTTTGATATCTTCTAACCCGCTTATTATTTATGACATGCATTTAGACCCTTCAGCACTTTTATGTACAGTTCAAAATAAAATCGTCTTTATGAAATCGTATTTGCTACTTATTAATATTTTTTAACGTTTCAGTTTGAAAATTTTGCAATCTGAGTGAGTATATTTCTATGGTATCACTGCCTTTTCTGGTTTTTGTTCTAATATAATTTTAGCATATAATAATTGCAATTATTGCTATGAATCTATGCTCTCTAAGTAAATAACAGAAATGAGTGAAAAGCAACAAGCTTTGTAAAATTCAACAAATAATTTATTTCCCTAGAACACAAAAGTGAAAATAAAAATATAATTTACGGTATTGAGAATTAAATCCCACTAACCATATAATTACGTACACAAGTCCTAATCATACAAGTTCTGACAAAACGGTACGAGAAATCCTAATTAAATCCAACGATGAAAGTGTTATCATGTTAGTGATAGCTCGTAAGGTGTTGATGTGCCAACAGACTTTTGTTGAAACACAATGTTTGAATTAACTATAAAACTCTATGAACGTCACTGTCCAAGAATATTATTTTGTATGAGCATTCGGTATTTCCAGAGAAATATGTCTTGACTAATTTGAACACATTAATTCCAGCGCAAATGAATTACTGGACAATAACATAGTACAATTGATTCTGTTAGACCTTAAAGTGCGAATGAATCTTTTGGTTCCAGTTACAGGATTATATAGTTTCCTGTCTGACGCCAGGTCACGATATTTCCTAAAACATAACAAACATTACTGATTGGAAAATAACCTTTGGAATGTTCATAATGTTTAAAAACAATGAATTCCTAATTATAATTAGCAGTCTCTTACTAAAATTATAATATACAAGGTGTAGTAAGCAACAGGTAGAACGAGCAATTCATAAGGAATTTCCAAAGTTCAGGACACAGATTGAAATAAACATTAGTAGTATATGGGGGCAATATAGATGCACTAGACTGATGTTTAAAAAAGGTCCCGGCACTATGGCCCCAAAATTAATAGGCCCAAATGGCACAAGTCCCGGCACTATAGCCCCAAGACTGAGTACGAGGTCAATGGGAATGGTGGGATGACGTCACGGTACTGGAGATTGGTAACAATGTGGCAAGTGGCTGACCTGAATAAGCGCGGCTACCCTAAGTAGAGACAAATACAAAATAGAGACATTTATAACATAACCATAGATTGATGAACATAAATCTATCATACCAAAATTATACAACCGACTAAAAAAACTTTAAGGCAAGAAAGAGTAAATCTTTTCGAGGCAATTGATTGACCCATTATATATAAATTATACAATCGACTAAAAAATATTTTAGGCAAGAAAGAATAAATATTTTCAAGGAATATGAAGTGGCCCTGAAAGGGGCCTTTGGTTTTTATGTTAACACCATTTCGTTAACATAGAGGACATCTCACTGATCTTCTTCTCTTTCTCAAACTTTGTCTAACCTCTGGTCCGAAAATGAGGACTCGCTTCAGACAGCCTTGTCTCTCCACATAGATCCTTCGTTTCCAAACAGTCGTCTCGGTGATTCGGATAATGGTCCATGATGATTTAACATACATGGATAAGTCCGTACGGAACAGCATCGACGATACGAGAGTAGAGGATTTAACGTTTGTCCACATCTTGTGACGAGAACATGTGAAGGGAATGAAGTGAACTGCGTTTATTTATAGTGGAAGACCGGAACGAAACGGATTGAGATTGTTCACCAAGCCCAACACGCGTTACAAAATTCAGTCACTTCGCGGAGTCTGTCTTCCAATTCGAAGAGAGCTACCTGTGACGTCACATTCCCTATATAGGTGCACTAGCGTCTGTGCGCAATGAATCGATGCGACATTGTTTTTTGAAACATGACGGAAACTAAGAAGACAATCAATTGGGGTGCACCGGCCGTGGAGAGGAGAAGCGATGGTGTAGCAGCGGCTACCAAAGTAAACACAGGGCTACTTCCAGAAGAGACCGATTTCAACTGGGATTTAGTAGATTTTCTCTCTTCGCAAGAATTTCTTCCGCTACCAGTACCTTCACCACCTTCTCCTTCTTTACCACACGTTGAGGATTTCAAACAGAGACAGAAAGAAGAATTGGAGAAATTTTTACAACAGCAGAAAGAAGCAGAACGAGCTTTTTCCTTGAACAGTAACAGGGAGAAGAAGAAGAGGCAAGAAGGAAACGACAGGAAGAAAAAAAGCAGAAAAGAAACAAGGTCTAGGAGAGAAGCAGAACAGTGAAAGTCAAACGATAACGATACTCATGGACATTTTGGCAGAGTTAAGGAGTCTGAAACAAATGTATCAGACTTCTTTATTACGATCCAAGAGAAAAAGACCTTCCCCAGCCAAACAGCCCAACCCGGTTACTACATCTGAGATACCACCTCTGGTGATTTCTACCAAATCATCGATAGGAGGAAGTCCAGAAGTAGGCCCTGGCCGTGGCAAAGGTTTAAGACAGTTAAAGCTAATTGCTTCTCGTTCCTGAGTTTGTTTTTTTTAAAAAACAAACACCCAATGGCCCTTTTCAGGGCCACCCACTTCTTTCGAAAAGAGTTATTATTTCTTTTGCCAAAATCAATTGAAACTCAAAATCCCTCTTTACCCCATGATGTACGTGTGTAAGTGCATGAGTGTAAGCCCGTTATCATTCTTAAAAATCAAAACCAGGAGACACTTACGTTTTTCAGTCTGGTCTATTCTGGTACAAATTTTACAATCCAATGTTACAACGCAACACAACACTTTTTTAAAAACTTCAAAGACTTCTTCTGTATCTTTTTTCTTTACTCTCTCTCTCTCTCTCTCTCTCCCTCTCTCTCTCTCTCTCTCTCTCTCTGTTTTTCGTATTTCTTCACTTTCACAGGTTTTGTCTCCTCTTCTTCCTCACTTTTTTCTCGCCTTCTTTTCTTTCTGTCTTCTCTCTCTGGACGTGTCGGGGTTCTTTCTTTGCCGAGGGCACCTCTTCTTCCTCCTGCTCCTGTTGTTTCCCAGGGCAGTCTGAAGACCAATGTCCTTTCTCTTGACAATGATAACAGGTATCTTGACATTTGTCTCTTTTGACACTGGTCTTGTTTTTTTGGACGGACAGAACATTCTGTAGCCCAATGCCCTTTCTTCTGACAGATATGGCAAGTATCTTGACTTTTATCTCGAATGGAGTGGAAGTAGTCCGTCGGCCTGACTGAAGAAAACATTCGTATGAAACCTCGCAAAGCTCTGATCAGAAGTTAGATCTGTGTGGGTTCTTCAGTCGTGTTGGTCGGCTTGAGAGTGAAATGAATACTGAGAGGGAAGGTACCAGACCATTATCTATACACTGGTCTGACATGGATATATAGGAGTCAATGGCGTTTCAAACGTAGTCATTTGACTTTTTGCAGTCAAGATGAAACGATCGCATCATTTCGTAACGAAAGGAGAAGAAAGTAAGAGGCAGAAACGTGATTTATCACCTCGCACAGTAGCTGAAGTCTTCGCTCATATTCATGCCAGCGATTTTGAAGATGAGATGAGTGAACCAGAATCCAGACCAAGAGAGTCTACACCCAACCAAACTTCACCACCACCAGTAAACCCTGAAAATTACTTTCACATTCGAGAGACGGACAAACGCTCCTCTAGAAAATTTAGAACCACGGCCTACATGTACACGGTGAAGTTTAAAGATTTCACGTCCGACGTACCGTTGCAGAAAGCAGAAGGGTTCATCACCGACGTGTGGGATTCTTTGTTAACCACACTGAAACTGCAATGTGAAGCCAAAGACGACGATCGCTTGAGACTTTCCATTCATCACGACAGTTTGAAGTCACCCGTTTGGATCGAGTTTAGCAGCCCATCAGAACTGACACCTTCCAAAGTCATCGACAAGATTCAACACGTACAGCAATCCAACGACAAGTTTCACATCACCGACGAAAAAGCGACACTGTTCATGACCCACGTGTCTCTTCCCCAAAGGACCTGACAACGCAAAAAAGTGTTATTGGTAGACGACCTTCATCATCAAGCGCAGCCTCGCTCAAATTAACAACACTCAAGACCAGACGTGTTTAGCCCGTGCCATCGTGGTGGGACGAACGAATGCCGCCAAGAAGGACATGACAGAATGGAAAAAAGCCTGGAAAACTATTCGACGATCGGACCGAACCAAACAACAAAGAGAAGCAGAACTCCTGTTACAGCAAGCGGGGATATCCAAAGACACCGCTTGTAGAATTCCTGAAATGCAAAAATAGCAAGACATCTTGGCTCCACTCTACACCTTGAAAGTGCACCGTCTGTTGTTTCGAGACAAATATTTCAAAGATGGAAAATACATTCACGCCTATCATCACGATGAACATTTCGATGCCATTATCAGTATCACCGGATTCCTGTCATATAGTTATTACTGTAAGAAATGTGACTATGGCTATAACAATAGAGAGCAACACAAGCATTGTGGATCGAAATGCACAGGATGTTTGGCCTCTAAACCCTTTCTGGACGAAGGAAAAGAACACGTGCATTGCTCAGCTTGTCAGCGCACTTTTATCAGTCCAACTTGTTACCAGCAACATTTGAAGACACAAGGTTCACAGCAAAAATGTGCTTGTCAGCTCCTGAGATTGTGCCCTACTTGTGGACAAGGCATACGTACCAATTGTGCCAAGGCGCACGTTTGTTCAGGAAAGAAGCGATGTCACATTTGTCGCCAAATCGTGGACTTGGACAACGAATGCTACATTCAAAAATACCATTCCAAACATGAAGAGGACGAAGATGAACAGAAGAAAGGCAATTTCATCTTTTTCGATTTCGAATGCATGCAAGAGACTGGCATTCACATTCTTAATTTCTGCGTGGCTCACAGAGCGTGTGAGAAGTACATCCAAGAGCCTAGCTTTAGTCATTGCCCCCCACTGCAGCAAGATTCCTGGAGAAAGTGAAAAAATCTGTCGAGGACCGAACACATTGACCGATCTCGCCCAATTGATTTTAGACCCTATCGACGAGACGTGGAGCCAAGAAGACATCGAAAGTTACGGAGATTGTCATCGCTATGCCACGGTGATGGCTCACAATTTCTCGGGATACGATGGACAGTTTCTTTTGAAATACTATACGGAACAAAGTACCGAACGTCCTAAAGTGACTTTGAACGAAGCCAAAATCATCTTTATGCAATTGGGACCAGTGCAGTTTAAAAATTCGATGAGTTACTTGGCCATGCCTTAGAGTCGCATGCCTAAAACGTTTGGAATGATAGAAATGACCAAAGGCTATTTCCGCACTTTTTCAATACCGAAGCCAATCAATACGCCGTTCTACCCCATTTGCCTGAGGCTCACTACTATCACCCCGACAACATGCGTACCGAACAACGAGAAGCTTTCTACGCTTGGTACCACACTCGCGCCTCACGATTTACGGCGTTGCTGTGGAAAATTTCGAGAACTGTTTATGGAGCACGGAGGGATCGATCCTTTGAAAGAAGCCTGCACCATTGCCAAAGCGTGTTCCTTAGCGTACCGTCAACGATTCATGCCCGAAAACACCTTGGCTGTCATAAACCCTCAAACGACGAACTTTGTCAAACGTCAATACTCGGTCAAAGCAATACGCTGGCTACATTACTTGTACGACAAGAAAGACAAATGGATCCAACACGCTCGCAACGGAGGAGGCGACAAAAACCATCGGAAGGTATTCGGTGGATGGCTGGGACCTAGAAAACCCCAAGATCGTGTACGAGTTTAACGGGTGCTTATTTCATGGATGCCCCATCTGCTACCCTCAACGTGACACTAAAAACCAGTTTTTAAAACGGACCATGGAAGACTTGTACCAGACCACTTGTCAGCGACGCTTGAAGTTAGAAGAGCAAGGATACCAAGTGGTGGAAATGGGGGAACACGAGTACGATCACTGTTTTAAAACCGATCCAGAATTTAAGCGCATCGTGGAAAGTTACAAGCTTTTGGACCTTCTGAACCCGCGGGACTGTTTGTACGGAGGACGGACGAATGCCACCTGTTTGCTGTACCAAGCCGACGAGGAGAAAGGAGAAGAAATCAAATACTTGGACGTGTGTTCACTGTATCCGTACGTGTGAAAATATTGTCACTTTTCCGCAGGGCACCCGCAAATGCTGACGAAACACATCAAGTGGAAAACATTCGACAATACGAAAGATTGATCAAGTGCAAAGTCTTGCCTCCCACGAATTTGTACCATCCCGTTTTACCTCACCATTGCCAAGGAAATCTGATGTTTCCCTTGTGTCGTACTTGTACAGAAACGTGCAAGCAAGACCGACCTTGTAAACACACCCAGGAAGAACGCGCCTTGATAGGAACGTGGGTCAGCGTGGAATTGGTCAAAGCTCTGGACCTGGGATACCAACTGTTAGAATTTACCACTTTCCAAAGACAGAAAAATACCACAAGGGCGACGAGACTCAAAAAGGCATTTTCGCAGACTACGTGAATGCCTTTTTAAAACTGAAACAAGAAGCCAGCGGCTATCCTTCCTGGTGCCACACTCCCGAAGGCCAAAAGAAATTCAAAGATAAATACTGGGATCAGGAAGGCATCACTTTAGACCACGTCGAGAAAAACGAAGGAAGGCGATCGTTTGCCACAGTGATGTTAAATTGCTTCTGGGGCAAAATGGCACAACGACCGTGTTTACCCAAGACGGAGTATTTGACAGAATCTTCCCGCTACATCCAGATGATTCATTACAAAACCAAATACATGAAACACGTGGACGTCGTTCGTGAGGACTTGATCTTAGTCAATTATGAAGAAGAACTGGACTTTGTAGAAGCATACGAATTTGGAAATGACATCATTGCAGCTTACGAGACAGCCCATGCTCGCTTAAAACTGTACGAGGCTTTAGAACTGTTAGGAGATCGTGTATTGTATTTTGACACGGACAGTTGCATCTACATCGATCGCCTGGGTCAAAGTCACCCTAATATCGAAAGAGACCGTTTAGGAGCCTGGACGGACGAGCATCCCAGCGGCAAGATTCTAAGTTTTGCAAGTGGCGGTCCCAAAAATTACGGCTACGAATACCTAGACCCACAAGGAGAAGTGCACACGGAGTGTAAAGTGAAAGGATGAACTCTCAATTATCGCACCAGTCGAGTGGTGAACTTTGGCGTCTTGAAAGAAGCGTTGCATTCTGGACAGGATGAAAATTTTAAAGTGACCACCCACGAGCCGCACAAGACTGTACGTTTACCCACGCACCAAATCGTCAGTCGTCCCGTGGAAGAAGTCTATCAAATCGTGCACCAGAAGCAAGTACGGCTTCCCAATCACTTCACTTTACCGTACGGTCACGCCGATATTGGTCAGCATATAAAACGGGACAACGTCCAAGACCGATAGTTCATTGTCACTACCAAGACCAAGCGAGAAAGATGAATCCTTTCGCACAGCAAGAATCGAGCGTAAGTAAGACTCAAGTCCAACGAGAAACTCGAGTACGATGCTGTGCCTTGTAATGGCATGGATGCTGTACGCTATGACCTCAGCGATTCAGTACCACATCATGGAAACTTTGCCACAACTGTACCTACCATAGAAAGTGATGCTGTGCGTGTCAAACCTGACGGATGCGAAAGCAATGCCACGCGTCATCGTAAGTCTTTTCACTTTACTGGTTTTCATGGTGGATGTCATCGTTATGAAACCATAAGGCTACCACCCTACGGATGTCATCCAAAACTGAGCAAATTCCTTCATATTTCACCGTACCCTTATCGAAATGAACCTGTGAAAGACGAATATTCGTTCCCTGTGAGATTGCCTAAATACTGTGACTTTGAAAGTGGACTCCAAACCTTCTGAGGAAACTGGCCAAATTATCTGGAAGACCTACCCCAGAGCAAAATCTCAATGGGTGACTGAGAAACTTTTATGTCGAGAAATTCACAAGAGGAAATTGACAAAAGTCAACAAACAAGTCATATTTCTCTGGATCAAGTGTGCGTTCTTCCGAATATTCCGCTTTAGACCATTTACATTAGAAGATTTTAATGACACTCTTGACCGTTTCCTGGAATGGCAGTGGCCAGAAATTACTCACTACATTCGTTACTTTCGCTCTAGGAGAAGTGTTTCACTGACATGGTCATGGATACTTTAGAAGAGAACATTCGTGGTTTGCCTGTGGAGTTCAGAGAACGCATTTACCGAGAGTTGGTCAGAATACAAGTGAATACATTGGTCAGACATTGATGGATCGCGTGAAATTCATAAAGTTTTGGATGCCACATATTCCACTTACAAGGTGAATCTAATACACCGAAATGCAACGGACCAGTTAGAGGATTACCATAACCTTTTAAACAACGTTAACTTAGTCAAGAGGAAACTTCTGTGCGACGTGTGGTGTGTAAGTTAGTGACTAAACATTTTTGGTAAGGAACTGAAATCAATCGGATTCTGTTCAAAAAGTACACTTATTACCTTACACCAAAGAGGGTATAAAAACGGACTATCATGCCACGACCTTTATCATTCGTGATACAACAGATTCCGTGGAAGAAAATCAACGACAATATTCAAACGGCGGAGGATTACCAACACCTATTACTAGAACAGTGTCTATTGAATTGGGGTCGACGCGTAGTCTGTGTCTTAGTGACTTGCTTTCTGGGATTTCGTCTACCGACCGATTCTTTGTGGACTCTTTACGAACAGTATATACCAACCAAAACATTGAAAGTGGTCCATTTAAATGTACACGAAAAACTCATTCTGCTAAAAGCTTTGCGCTTTCATCTCGATACTTCTGGACCTCTACAGGAAAACAAGATTCGTCAGCTTTTAGGTACTGAAGATGTGTACGCTGATGTGTGTGTAGCTTGTGACTTACACCCTCACTGGAAAGATGTAAGTGACTGGAAAAGTTGGAGTTTCGAGGCTTGGACAAAAGAAGTGGCACACTATGCCCAAGATTTGTCATCCTAACCTTAAACGTTCAGTGAAAAAGGTAACTTTTAGACCTGTGTTAGTTACAGTACCAGAAGAAGAACCACTCCCTTCAGGACAGGACAGGACCGTTATCGACATCCCGAAAGGCAATTCCAGGAGGACCCCTGTGTGACTGTGCCAAGGAGTGTAGAGACTCTAAGAACATTACACACTGTCCCTAAGATACCTCATCTTGATCACCAAAAATGTTGTACAAAGACTTGTTTTATTCCACTGTGATCGTTTTGATGTGTCTTTTATTCATGTACTTAGCCATTTGGCTTTTATGTTTCATGTTGTTCACAATTAAAGATGGCAATAAAGGTGTCCTGAAAAAAGCATAAAAACTTACCCAACTGGACTACCCAATTGCTTCGTGTCACTGAACGTGTGCGTGGCCGCTATCCTCCCGTTTATAAACTGGAAGACATGAACGGGGAAGTGTTGAAAGGAACGGTTTACTTGCCCGAGTTACAACGTGTGACCAAAAAAAGACGACGTGTACGAGATAGAAAGCATTCTCGATCGAAGAACCCTAAAGTGCGAAAACGACGTGTCAAAGAAGTCAAAGTATGTTGGAAAGGATATCCTCCCAGTTTTGACTCTTGGATCGACGCTTCGCAAATCATCAACTACAAAAAGAAGTGATAATCATGCCCTTCAACACAGCCTCAGCTACCGCAGTGACCACACCTTCCGCCAGTTCTTCTCTGCAAGATCTACAAAAGCAAACCTTGTGGGTGTGGTGTGGAGAAAGTGTGCCTAAAACTCAAATCGTCTTTTTCTGCCAAATCTTGGTGGTGTATTGTGTCATCGGTGCTGCCATTGCCAATCTGAGTTTGCAACAAGGAGACGACTGTTGTGGACTATTTTACTCAGCAGTTGCATCGGTTACCTTCTTCCCAATCCGTCTCTGAAATATTCCTATAACGGGAACAACAACGGGAGTCTTGCGTCCAACGTCAGTCTCCCTTCCAACAGTCACCATAACAATCCTCTTTTAGACTCTCCTCTGACTTCCAGCGACCCTTCGGACATTAGAACTCTGGAATAATGAACAACCAATTTTACTTAACGTTACCCAGTCACAGTTCCATGGAGGTATTTCTCAATAACACCTTATGCTGTTACACGGCCAAATTACCTCAGGCCATTCAATTGTATCACGAAGCCCCCAGGGAAGTGGCTTTGGTGGAAATGATTCACCCTACACGAATCAAAAACATCATTGAAAATCAAAACACCTTTACAGTAGAAGTTTATGATCAAGTGCAACAACACTTGGATGAACGCACCACTGCAGGTGACTATGAAATCACAAGACCCCAAAACTAAACGGACCACTTATCGGTTGAAAATTCCCTCAGGCTATTATTTTAGTGGTCAACATTTGGTGAACGCCATTGCTGACAGGTTCAATACCGTGTTTGGCAAGGTCTTGGAGAAAACCAGAAAAAGTGTCACGATCAAATACCACAAAATAGCTCGTCGGATACTAATAAAATGTTCAGAGGACAAAGTATTGGCCATTACATTTCGTCGTGAATTGTATGACATTTTGGGTGGAGACCCAAGTTGATCAAGATTAGAAACGAAACACCAGCCGTTACCAGCAACGCGGATATTGCGAAATATTTCAGATTCCCTGTAGTAATAAACCAAGGACTGAATTTGATCTTTGTGTACTCCGATGTGACGGAGTACAACGCGGGGGGCCACATGTCCGTACCGTTACTGCGTGTCATTCCTTTCAGAGTGGATTCTGCCACGAACGCTGACGAGGAAGGTTGAAACACCTATCACGTTCACCGCGAATATGTACATCCTCACTATTTGCCTGTCAATAAGTCGTATTTCGACATTGTCAACATTACTATAAAAGGAGATCTAGGACAAAATATTTCATTCACCAAAGGGAAAGTCACAGTGAAAATCCATTTTCAAAAACGATTACTCTAACCCCTTGTCAGTCATGTATCCTGTATACCAAGGAGTCGCTCGACAGCGAGAACATGGTTTAGAAGATATGCTAAAATCAGTATTTCGATCGGTGGTTCCAGTTTTGAAACCGATGGTGACACGGGGATTGCACGGCTTGAAAGATGCCGCGTTGACGCAAGGTAAAGAATTTCTCCAAAATGTCATCATTGACAAACAAAATCATAAAGAAGCTGTCTTGAGAGCAGGCAAAAATGTCTTGCTTCAAACTGGCAAAGACATTTTGGGCCGACGAGAAATTCCTATAAATGCCCTGGGCGCTTCCGAGTCAGACATTCCTGCTTCCATGACGCCACAGCAAGGACAAGGCAGAGAAAGACGACGAAAACATCCCTTCAGAGGACTTCACACCCCCAGAGATAGAAAGACTAAGAAAAGAAAAACCTTCCGAGACTTATACGTTTTTGATTATTTAAAGATCACAGAGAGAAAGAAAGAAAATGATGCACCGAGAGTCTTGCGCCTGTTCCAAGTCGGAACTGGATCTGTTTGCCATGCCACCCACCATGATGACGATGCAATAATCCCAATGGGTCGAATTTCATACCGTCTCCTCTTTGACGGATTCAGCTCCCATCGAGTTTGAAATCAATGGACAGCCCGAAGATTACATCGATCTGAATAGCACTTACTTGTACCTGAAACTGAAAGTTATCAAAACGGACAACACTAATCCGGGAGCCGACAACAATTTCATGCATTCCTTGTTCAACGAAGTGGATTTGTACTTGAATAACAAACTGGTCAGCAGTAGCATCGATACTTACCCTTACCGAGCGTACCTGGAAAATCTCTTGACGTACGGGAAAGAGGCCAAGAACACTCACCTGGATGCTTGCGTGGTATGGAACCCTGACACAGCAGGTGAGGACACGTTTAACGACACAGCCCTGACAGCCGATGACAATCCTCACAATGTGGGATTTAACGATCGTCGAAAGAAAATCCGGCATGGACGTAGTTTAGAACTGATGGATTGTTTGCATTTGGACATGTGGTTTCAAAAGTATTTGCTCAACGGAGTGGATATTCGCCTGAGACTAAATCGCTGCAGCGTCGCTTTCCATTTGATGGCTCATGCCAACGAGTACAAAACCATCATCCAAGAAGCCAGACTTTACTTGCGCCGCATAGACGTTTTACCCAAAGCGGGAAACGACATCAGTCACACATTGAGCAGAACGACCGCCAAGTATCCGATACGACGCGTAGAAGTGAAAACATCCACCATTGCTGCTGGACTCGGATCCAAGATCGAAGATCATCTGTTCCAAGGACAGTTACCCAAACGTTTATTCGTTGGCATCGTCAGTAATGCAGCCCTCAACGGAGCCCACGATGAAAATCCTTTCCAGTCTAAGCACTACAGAGTGTCCAAGATCGAAGTCAGTCGCGATGGCAAGACTTTGTGTACCAGACCCTTCGAACCCAACTTTGACCAGAGGAATTACTTGAGATCGTACTTGTCCCTGTACGAAGCTACCGGACAACTAGGAACCAAAACCAGTCACGGTATTTCGTAGGAAGATAGATTATGTAGGAGGTTAAACTATGTAGGCCTTTGATTTCATTCCAGACCAAGGCAGCGACGAGGGATATTTCCACCCTATAAAATCCGGTCAACTGCGTGTGGAACTTCAGTTTGCAGAAGCTCTCACCGAGACGGTGATCGTCATCCTGTATGCCGAATTCGATAATACCATAGAAATCAACAGTTTGAGAGAAGTCATTCTAGCCTATTAGAAACTATGGAAGACACATATCCCTCTTTGAATGGTAGAGAATCTTTGGAAATGGAATGGATGGAAGGATACCTTGAAAGCAGAACCCCAACACAAAGACGAAGAGGACATAGTGGTCACGTCCAGATGGCTAGAACAAGAACATTTAGTATCCCGCTTTGCCAAACTCCTCGCAGATACAATTACGGAATTGACTAAAAAAGATTGCTATGGATGTCAAAACGATCATCCCAGTCAAATTCAGCACGATAAATGTCTGATGATGAATCAAGAAGAAAAATTGGACTAGTGTCTGGACGATGCTTGGAGTCTCATCTCAGAAGAAGCAGTGTTGCATGAGTGGTATAAAGTCTTGCGTGATCATTTTTGCCCTCCATTGCCTACTCTGGAAATCTATCGCATCGAGGCTGTCTTAGCCCAGAGTGAAAAGACGAAGCAAAGAAACGGTTACTTGACAGAGATTTTCAAAAGAAAGTCAGAATTGAATTGATGACTTATCATTACCTGTGAATAAAAAAAAAACAACAAAACAAAAAATGGATACCTGGGAACTTTATTACCTTTTGAACAACGGTTCGTACACTGCTTCTTGGAATCCTGTCGTGTGCGCTAAAGATGAACTTCCTCATGGCAAACCTCAAGACCATCAAACTTATGTCATCAACACAGACAACAGTCATCTCCCAGGAACCCACTGGGTTACTGTTTACTTCCCTAAAGAGGATTGTGGGGAGTATTTTGATTCGTATGGATTACCCACTTTGGAAGACGACATCATCAACTTTATGAGAAGAAATGTCCAGACGACACGATTCAACAATGTGGAATTACAAGGCGCAGATTCCATGGTATGTGGACAATATTGTATGTATTTTCTTCATCAACGCAGTCTTTGATATTCTTCAGAACATTTAGTGACTTATTTTGATCGTAACTCTTCTAGAAACGATGAGAAAGTAGATCGATGGTTTTGTGACCGTAATGGCTATCTTTTGTCTTTAGCTAGGAAACGTAGTGTACATCAGTGGCCTCATGATTTCCATCAGTGGAAATCTCACATGATTTCACAATGTTGTCAACCTTATCAAAAAAGTTTGTTTGATGTTATTGTCAATTGTTAGTGGTTAGTTGTTTGTTGAACAAAAAAGTTTGCATTTTGAAAAAATATGTCTGTCGTTTGTTTCAAAAACACTGTGAATATATGCTCTTTGACTTCTCTCTATCCCTCACGATGACATTAGCTATCATTGCGTTCCGACCCAACAAAATCCCTAGCAGGGATGTTTTCTATCGCGTCCGCGCTTGAACCAAATAAAGCCGGTCTGTCTCCAATCGCATTTTACAATTACAAATACAATTACAATTACAATTATAATTATCGATTCCACGATTTACAATAATTCAATTTAATCTAATTAAACGCCGTTGACCGTGCTCTAGTTTAAACACCGTTTAACCGTTTAAACGACAATGAAGTTTAACATAATTGACCGTATATCAATATCAATTCATTAACATTTAAACCCAATAAAGTTATCCCCACACATACCCCGCCATAGTAAAACCGAACAATTACACCGTTTTAATCCCTAGCACGCACTTTACAATTACAAATAAAATTACAATTACAATTATACTTATCGATTCCACTATTTACAATAATTTAATTAAACGCCGGTAACCTTGCCCTAGTTTAAACACCGTTTAACCAATAAATTATGACCTGCCCTTAAGCGACAATATAGTTTAACACATTCTTATAAATTCTGTACAACTACGACACGAAAAGGATTGAAATCTACCAAGTCTAATAACCAATCAAATCCATGAATGATACACACCGCAATCAGGTAAAACCTAACATTATTTTAACTTCATTTATCTCATTTTAAAACTCTTATTTATCAATTATCTCAACTCACCTAAATACCTTTCCAAACATTAAACTAAAAATATTTCTGAAATACCCTGATAAATATTAATCTAGATATCCCTTTTAATAATAGTAACAAGCCCCATACTTCAACCACATAGGACTGTAACACTATACAGCATTCAGCGCAGAAGTAGGTCAAACCCCCCCCCGCAAACCAACTGTATACGCCCATCAATGAGTCATCCTATTACTGGCATACAACTCGCTATTAAACCGCTGGCTGAATACATATATATCGAAGTATACGGTATGAAATTTCAGGTTTCCCACACTAAAGTACTTTGTCGTAGATCAGCGCCAAGGGCGTACTAAAGCAACCTTATTGAGGCGATATTGGCCATAAGATTAGGGAATATATACGGTCAAATCTGAACGGTAAATTGACTATACTTCAAGCTACACTAATTTACCAACATCACTAACACACTGACGGACACTACTAGACAGAACAAACACCATGAAAAAGGAAGGATTAACAGCAACGAAGAAACGTAGCAGCATTAAAAGACCGAGGGATATAATGAAGAAACCAACCCAAGAAAGGAAATAAAGAATACAGATAACAAGATGAAGCAAAAATAAAGAAGATTTAAAATAGAGACGATCAGGAGTAATATCCAAGAGAGAGAAGAAGGAGCAGAGGAAAGATGTAAATAACTACCGAAATCTACAATTTGCCACACAGAAAAGGTATAACTAACCAGATTGCCCACACAGAAAAGATGTAAATAACTATTCAGCCAAATTTGCCAGACAAACATCAAAGCAAGGGGTAGTCCAGGAAGCTCTACCTGCTACCCCACAAAACCCCGGTGCTTGTATCGAATCAAAGGTAAGGGACAGTCCAGGACACACCCCTCTGCTGTCCCATAACCCACCCACCCCCCGGACACGGACAAGCTCAAAGGTAAGGGACAGTCCAGGCGGCTCTG
>JAECUM010094284.1:0-29258 GCA_016617855.1 Megalonaias nervosa | reverse complement strand
TGATCAATATAATAAGTAAAACCTAACATGCATGTTGTCTGCTATCAAAAAATATACATCATGATAATGATGGTTACAGTTGTTATGATGATAATTACAAGAAGCAACTAAGTTATTGCTATTATTTATTAATATTATTTATTATTATTATTATTATCAATATTATTATTATTATTTTTTTATATAAAGAGGATACATTTTAAGCCAAACTGGAAATTCATTTGTCATAAACTTAAAACATTTAAATTTTTTAAAATGTTTGAAAGAAGATGAGAAAGATTTACGACACTCAGAGTGGTGTATTGCGCACAAAACATAATGCATACTGTATTTTAGGATATACATCAATAGTATTAATCACCAATCAAATCAGTATTGATATTTTGGAACTGCAAGGATAACAAATTGTGATAAATATCATATTTCACATGTTTTTACAAAAACCTACCTTGGATGTATGTAGAGTGTACTAACAGAAATTTCTTGGGGTCCTTTCTCTAATGCCACTGAGTCACAGAACTTGGTTATTAATGTTCAGCAAATTTATTGATCTGGTGAAGTTAAGTAATTATTGTCACACTTGCATGATATTTGGGTGCCAACAGGAAAGGACTGGGTTTGTAAATACATATTTACTTCATATATGAACTAATATCCAAAAGTGTAAAACCTCAATAGAAAAGTTTTAAATGTCTCTAAAACATGACCTTTAAAACTATATATGGTTATATAGGGTAACTTACATCATGAACATCTTTGTTTGATGAAGTGAACATTTAGATGGATAAGTGTATCATCTGCATTCACTTGTGTCCCTCTCCCAGTTTTGAGGCTTAAAATGCATGCTAGAACTGAAAACTACATCAACTGATTAACATTTATATTTGTGTTGCTGTGATGTGCTTATATTAGCACAATAAGAACTATAAAAATTCTACACATACATAGATCTACAAAACTTATTGTTCTACACCACCTGGTTAAATAATAAATGATAACAAATTTTAATCAGAAGTAGAATATTGAAAAATCATATAAAATAATGTAATTGCTAACTGCTACATCTGAAATCAAAAATAGTAGATATTACAATTAATCACAAGCAGAAAAGATAGAATCCTCGAATACACTACATTTAAGGTTTAGAAATATTTTGTGGTATAACATTTAAGATGCTACATACCTTGATCATCTCAGTAAACGATGGGTTTTCCATCTGGATATCCAGGAAGCAACTGCTTGAATCTGCTGGTTTGGCAGAAGTTATTGATGATCCAAATGCATCAACATCATCTTTCTTATCCATGTTATCATTTTGAAAAGTGATGTGTTCCTCTGCAACTCATGCATCTGAAGCATCATTATTTTTTGACAGATTTTCTTGTAAAGAACTTTCCAGTTTGTCAATAAGTGATGTATCCAATACTTCAATACTTTTGGATATATCATCATCCTGCCACACAGAATTGTCCATTAATGAGGTTCCTAAAGCATTATTACTTTCAGTTTCATATTTTTTTCCATGGAGTTGCCTAGTTCATCAAAGGCAAAGTCTGTTTCACTGGCCATTTCAGTGTTATATGGCAATACATTCAAGGATTTTCTTCAAGCAGCTTATAACACTATCATATTTAATAAGCCATATGTTTACTTTTACTGCTAGATATTAGCAGTTATAATACAAAGCATCAGCAGTACATGAACCACATCTAGCATAGCTAATGTTAGTGACTGGATTTTCTCTAGTCATAGCATTGTCTACATTAATTTTACAACTAAAGGCATTGGGATCTAATTCAATACCCAACAGGTGCTGACATTTAGTTTGTTACTCCCATCATCAGTTCTCAGACACTAGTTAATTTTATAATTATAGTCCAACACAAACCCCCCTGTGTCTTGCCACAAAATAACTGCTCTGCCATTCTCTGTAACTGCTATCAACAGCTGTCAACTTTGATCTTTTCACACAAGGGATTTGTCCCTCTCTTTGAAGCAATTATAAAATAAATTTACTAAACCAGAGTTTTCTCCATGATACAAGTGAGTGGGGGAATATTCCTTCTTTCATTCTTGAAATACTCAATTTCTTTGCAAGCACTTTGATTAAAAGTATATTTAAAGGTGGCATGCTTATTACAAAGGATGTAAACAGAAATGGGCTTGCATATCTGTCCTACAGAATAATGATTACATCATATGGACAAGAAAACTTTGAGTATGTATGTATGCATGTATGAATACATGCATGCATGTATGCATGCATGTATGTATGTATACACACATGTCTGTATGTATGTATGTATGTATGTATGTATGTATATCACATCTGCACTATCATGGCCACCACACAGAGCCAGGTAAATTAGGTAGTGATATTGGTTAAGTATAATTTGCTAACAATGGTAACTGATGCGATAAGTCACTCTTCAGATTTGAGCAAATTCACGTAGGTGCTCTTAGGACTGATTGAGCTTAATTTTAAATTTTATTTGAAGCAATTTCCAAGCTCAGTATCAAGCCCTAATAGTAGGGGTTGGTTCATAATGTTAAAACTATTATACACAAATGTAGACCATCTCCAATCATATCCTAAATTCCAAAGTCTAGAGGCTTGAGAAGTGTTGGAGGACATGTGCAATATTATTAATAAATCAACCCATCCATGTATCCAAGATCAAATAATCCCAAAATTTTCATCAAAATACTCAAGGGAACTAGTAGATGTTCTTTGTGGGGTTTTTGGAAGACAGTAACATTTCCATGTCTGGACAGAGTTATATTTATTCATTGAGAAACTACTCTTGTTTTTACATCTTAATGAAAATAAATCTCTCTCTTTCTCTCTCTCTCTCTCTCTCTCTCTCTCTCAAAATTATTAAGAATATATTTCAACTACAATGGTTTTTCACACACTCCAAGCCTGCCCTATTGTTAAGCAAATTACTCAGTAGGAACTCCCTGTATTTTCCCCATTGTTATAATGTATAAACTGTACTTGCTCCATTCAAAGGAATTAATCATCCTTATTGTAATCTTATGCTTTAGGGACAAAATAGAAATTATTAAAGTCTTACCTATATAAACCATAAACACAGTTGCTAGAACACAACAGTGTGATGATAATAAATCAGTGTAATACTGGACAAAAAATTCAAATTATCTAAATATTTGATAATTGTTGTTGAAAAACAATTTCTTGCATATATATATATATATATATATATATATATATATATATATATATATATATATATATATATATATATATATGCCATAATACATTTACTACTACTACTAATATTAATAATAATCTCATTTTAAACTTTCTTTGTCAGACAGTTTTAGGCCAGCAAGGGAACAAATTTATTTAAAAATATATACTGTTAAAATGATTTAAAAATAACTTTTTATCTTTTTCAAATAATCTTGCTAAAACATTTTTCTTCTTAAAGATATTATGTTGTAAAGATAAATGTGTAAATAAAATGGAACAAAAATTCTCATGAAGGCTGTAGCAGACTAGAGGCTGAAATTTTGTTTTGAAATCAATTTCATCACTTCTTTTTAACTGCTCAATGTGGAAACCATCTCTGATATTCTTCAACCATAACATGATTTTCATTTTAACTGCTGTGGGGGATATATTGGAATCCAGACTGGCATCATTATTATCTAGGACCAACAAGACATCAAAAGAAGTCTTCTGGTGGAACTCTTATGTTGATATTATTTTCTTTTTTGGTGGGGTCTGATGTTTAGAATAACAATCTGGATTGTCTTTATAGTTAATCTTTAAATAAATTACATGATCCCAGCCCTTTTTTCTAAACATATGGATAACAAGTTGGTTCACTATATGAATTTGTGGAAAGCAATATCATATTAATGTCTACCATTTTGTCTTTAAATCAGAAAATATTTTATTCTCATGATACTAAACATATCTATAACCCTTCTGCTTTCTCTCTCTCTCTCTCTCTCTCTCTCTCTCTCTCTCTCTCTCTCTCTTCTGTCTTACATTATTTGATTGGTCAGATATTTAAGAATTTATAAAGGCCTCATTGGTTGTTAACACCTGCTGTGCATCTATCTGTGCTTTACTACCATCACCAGCTTGCTAAACAAGTATGGGCTCACATTTAACAAATTCCTCAGTAAGGAGAGTGCATGGACTGTGATCAGATGTTTACAGTAATAGCGTGGTGTATGCTCTTCGTCTTTAATCTGAAATACGCTAATACATTTGCTCCCTTCTACAGATGTAATTATCTAAATATATTGAAACACAATAGCATTATCTGACCATGATGGCTCAGAACTGTCTATGTTGTTACTGCTGGAAAACATTTTGTTGCACATAGATGAAATAATAATAATAATAATAATAATAATAATAATAATAATCTCTTTTGATAAATTTTGTTGGACAATGATGAGTTTATATTTATTTAAGAATAAGCTAATCATGTGAAAAAGTTAGGAGGTGATTTGCTAGTTGAGGTAAGAATTTTTGTAATCAAAAGGTCAACATCCAAAAGGATAAAAGAAGGTATAAAAGCAATTCATAGACTGCTGCAATATCTTAGTGATCTAAAGAATTTATTTACCATGATAAAATGTATATAATTTTATGATTCTTATTTGAACATTTTTTTGCCATCACTTTAAAGTGGATTTGGAATGGGCATGCTGTTATATGGATATAAGGGCATATAAATTTTCTAAAGGACAGGAGCAAAATAAAATGGCACAGGGAGACTTTAAAGGGCTCAAACTATGTGATAAAGGAAGATATAATGAAAGCAACATATGACTTCTTGGTAAAAGTAAAACATCATGAATCTATGGAAACTGTGGTTTTTGCAATGGAAGAATATTGGGAAAAAGAATAATGAAAAAAACTCAGATTCTGGATGAGAGAAAACCTCTCTAAACTAAAAGACCACATTCCCAAATAAAATATTACAGCACAGTACCATCTGACCAAGTATGTAAGCAAAACTTATAAATAATTATCATATAACATTTTAAAATTTGATATATGAAAGTGTTCCTTTCCTACAATGTTTGTCTTATGTTCGATATTTAGCTTCATTAAATTGTTTGTAAAATAACTTTTTTCCTATTTAATCGCTAGTGGTGAGAGCATCCACCTTGGATGAGGGAGGTTGCGGGTTCGAACCCTGGCCGAGTCACACCAAACACATCTAACAATGGTACTAACAGCTGCCTCGCTAGGCACTCAGCATTAAGAAGTTGGTATTAGGACTGTTTGGCCAAGTGTCAGGATAATGTGACTGGGTGGGACATCATGCTACATGTCTACTGCATGATGTCCCAGTGCGAGACATCACTATAAACTGCCACACTGCAGACATTGTTGTAGCGATATTACTGAAAAATTGTTAAAGCTACATTAAAAATCCAAATCACACACACTCACACATTTAGCCTTCTTTCTATCTTGACAAGGAAGTTAACTACTGTTAATTATGCAAAACTGTAAAGGATTTCCCCAAATTACCTATTTTGAGCAATCATTATTTAGTATAACTTGAGTTCAAGCTTGTGTACTTACAAGGAGAGTTAGGAAACCAGTCTGCTTTTGTTTCTACAAATCATCTAAAGGCTTACTGTCAGGTTGGAGAGCACCTAAAATTCATTTCTTTGACATGGATCATGTAGTACAAAAACTGGTCTTTGGGGTGCAAGGGACAGTTTTTATGCACAAATTTAATGTTACATACACCTGCCAAATAAAATTGTTAAACAATAAACATTACATGAGTGAGGTCAAAAAAATCCATATCATTGGATAGGCATAATAAAGCAAAACATAAGAATATCACTCACTTGGCCTGATAAGTCAATGGAAGTTCACGGAATAAAAAGTTGTTGTACCCCACCCCCAATTTTTATATGCATTTTTCATGTTCGAAGGCCTGCCATTTTTGAGAGCATGTGATGCTCACAGTGTAAACACCAGCACTTTCCCTGGGTAATAATTTTGAAAAATGCTGTCTACTTAATAGCTAGATGCAAGTTAAAGTATTTGTCATCCATGCAGTTTTTAAGATATTCTACTTACCTTGAACCAACATGTCTACTGCTGTAACTGGCCAGCTCTGCTTCCTAGCTGACTATTGGTATTTCATTGGCTACTTAGTGTGCAGTGATTATATGAGGTGTTCATGCCTCACATCAATTTCAAGAATAACACAAACCTAAAAGACCTAATTAACAAAACAGTAATAACTAAAAAAAAAAAGGTCACACCATAGCCATAAGCTAAGAAATTTGCCATGTCCACTGCATCTTTAATACCTTGAGGGTGGGGGTGGGTGTTGGTAAGCCAAAAGCAAAAGATTTTTCACTAATACCAAATGAACAGCAATGAAGCCGACTACATAGGCTACATCATTCTGATTGCTGTAGATATTTTAGATAAAAAGAAATTATAAAAAACAAAGTTAAAAGATAATTGGCAAAACAATAGTCACAACAATACTCATACTGAATTACTGGGCGTTGGTTTTACCATTTTAAAACCATTCCTGCAACATTAAGATAGTTCTCTTAATAACATTGACAATAGATATCACCAATCTCTTTTGTTTACTTCTTCTCTTTTCACTTTTCTCAGTATCTTACTGACAGTATGAACCTTTGTTTTATATGTAAGCAAAGAATAACAAATCAAATGTTCACTATTGCAGTTTTGTGGAGAAGAATGTCTGTGCAAATACTAGAAGTAAAGTACTGAGCAATGTCAAATATCATTTATTTTAAAATAGGAACAATGGAGAAGTCATTGAGAATTGCCTCCATGGGTTTGGGGAACCCAGTCAAAAGAAGGGATGTTTTAAAAACCTGAAAAAGAAGGAATACTTAATATATCTATTGCATGATACACATATTATAAAACAATGGGAGACGTACATTAGATCATGTTGGGGTTATGTATGTATCTTCAATGCCTTTGCATCCAATTCAATTGGAATAATCTTTTTTTACTCAACAATAACCTTCAGTTTTCCATACACAGAGTAAAGGCAGATGTAAATGGCAACAAGATAGTTTTAGATATTTCAGCTCAGAATCACAGGTATTACAAACAAAGAATATAAAGTTTCACAGTATGCAAATGACACTACTCTCATCCTGGATGACTTTTAGAAGTCCCTTAAGTCAACTCTAGATGTTATCTACTAATATTGTAAATTTTCAGAGCTCTGTATAAATATTGAAAAAACAAAATGTGTATTTATAGGAAGTATAACTGGAAGTACAATATGGTACTGTGAAGAATATCATTTAGACTGGAATACATCTTATTTTATGTATGTAGGTACATGTATTGCATTCTGTATAGAGTTAGATGATATGGTCAAGCATACGTATGAAAGCAAATTTAGTGAAGTTAAATATTTACTTTTACAGTTGTCAGTATGGTCTTATTTATTTAATGCTTTTGTTGGAAGGAAAAGAAACATATACCAGTTGTATACACACCAGAGGAGTAATTTAATTTTTTTAAGTGCTATTTGTCTCATAGAAGATTGGTAATAAGAGAAACAATTCATTTAAAATGGTAGCAGAATGCAAATATTGTCAGCTGTATAAAACTTGTAATAACAAGCAAATGTTGAATCTAGTGATAACATGCATATGTGCATGGGCATATATGTGTATATGTATATATGTATATGTGTGTATATGTGTAAGTATTTGTGTTTATATATGTGTGTATACTAAATATGTGTACATGTAGAAAATGCTTACAATAAATATATGTTCTTTTTTGCACTCCAACTCTATTATTTTTTTTGTATTCTCTCTCCTTAAGAGACTGCTGATATATTTGTCTCAATTTTTCTTTTGCTCCCTGTAAAGTAGCCAATATTAAGTTCTGTATTGGGCTATGAATATAATTCTATATAGCAGTGTTAACTAATATTCCCTGTAAAGTAATGTGTGCTTATAATGAATTTTGTGGTAGTCATTCGAATGGTTCCCTGACCCACTGCTGCCTATGTTTGGGGAATAAAAAAAAAATGTCCCTTTCTACTATGGCAGTGGTGGCATAAAAAATGCTAACATGAAAACTAAGTGTAATTTCTCAATGTTAATAATATTCTTGTTTTCCCAAATTGCTCTGTTAGAATTGTTGGCATTAGGTTCTATCACATTTCCTGCAAATCAACTTTCACTGATGCGTACAACAGTTTTGAAATTTCGTAATGCAAGGTTTTAGCTTGGATACTACATATATTTGGATCCCTATCTTATGACAATATTTACAATTTGTTATTATTATTCATATTAATTATTTGATATAATTTAAAATTATATCACATGATCAGTAAATTGTAATGCCAGATGTTACCTACTGTTTATTTGGTTATTTGATCTGATGCACATAAACTTATTTTTACATAGGTCATTCTTTACCAGTAATGTTTTCTTTTTTTTGTCATATTAATGTATTTTTTTTAATTAGGATCCTACTTTTGTTAACATGGATATAACCTAGGCCCAGTTTGCAAATATGTTGAAATTATTTTAATATTATATACTTTAATGTACACAGTCTAGGATGTAACATTGATTTGATACAAAGAGAAAGCTTAGTTGGCAGAGTGTAGGACTATAATCCAAGATTTGCAGGTTTGATACCAGCCAATGCCAGCTTGGGTTAGCTGTCTTGGTGTGTCCTTGGGAAAATTACTTAGCTCCAATTAGCATCATATAGCCAATAATGTGTTGAAAGTGCCATAAATAGAAATAAAGAAAGTTGATACTGGGAAATGCCCGAGGCCCGAAAGGTATATTTACTACTGCACAGTTTTTAATATATATATATATATATATATAAATGATTAGTGTATATAATGTACTAAGCACTTCAACACTTCGAATACATTGCCAAACCAACTCAATTAGATGCACAAATCAATCTTGGGATTTTTTTAAAAAAATTTCTTTTTTAATTATTTTTTTCTTCCTGGGGGAAAAAGTGCTAAGGTCAACAATAAAAAACAGAGATGGTCAGCCAACCAGAAAACACATATATTTTCTTTTTCTTGCTTAATGTAGTGATTTTTGCTGAGACATGGCTTAAACATAGTATTCTAAATGGTGAAATACAGGAATGAAAGGCTATATTTGAGTGTAATACAAGTATTACAAGAAAAAAAACCCATTCAAACTGTTCTACAGTGTGACTTGGACATTTCTGCCCTTGAATGTACATGGATAGAACTAAACAATACAAGGAAGAAGGTAGTAGCTGCAGGAATATAAAGATCACTCATTTATAACATAGCTGCATGGGAGCATCTTGAATTTAGTATAGAGATAGCCCAATCCACAAAACTTAGCCATTTCATTTCAGTAGATATTAAATGAAAATTTTCTAATCTTTACATCAGAAATGGCAGGCATCATGGAATGATGCAGTAAATAACAAACTTCAAGAGCCGTCCGTAGGGAGGAGGTAGTCATTGCAAGAATTTGAATTGGTTATACTTATATAACCCACTCCCACATACTAAAAGGAGAAGACCCACCAGAGTGCATTTCTTGCAATGAACCATTTGCTGTTAAGCACTTTATGTTGGAGTGTTCTGACCTCCAACCTATGCGCGATCAGTATTGCAAAGTGCATGACATTAAGGAGCTCTTTGATACAGTGAGTGTGACTTGTATTATAGAATTCCTGAAGGAAGTAAACATTTATTATAAGCTATAGCTTGTATGCTATCACCTTGAGCAGTTTTATGTAATGTATATACCGTCCCTTATTTTCAATACCTTTTCATCTTTCTTCATTAACATACACCATTTACATTCCCTGTTGATCGGGAAGCTTTATTTATTTATTACTATTACCATCTTATCGTTTTACTTTCAGCTGTTTGGTTTCATATCGCTGGTCGATACAAAACCTTTTACCCCTTTTAAATGATCAAAGATATAACCTTTTGTGTGGCGCTAAATAGCCTAACAGTGCTGGTGTGCTGTAAAAATAAAATCAACCAACCAACCTGAAAATTTTCTTCTTCCTGAATAAAAAAAATCACTGTTTTGAAACTTAAACCAGCTAATGTGTAAGGATATAGGAATTGTCTAAAATTTGGTTGGCTACATTGAATTCATAGAAGGCTGAATTAAATCTAATACAGTATCACATAAAGGGTACCCAAATTATCCAAATATTTATACATGGCTGAAACAAACATGCATAAAAATTACTTAATATAAACATTTGTGTGTTATCTTTGTTAGTGATTTCTCATAATACACACATACTCAACATATTCCTGATAAAACCTGCAAGGAAGTTTAAAACTTGAGAAAGTTTTAAATATGAACCAGATTGATTGTCCTTGGAAAAATGTACACAATGGTTATATTTTATCAAGTTTTGGGTGAACTGCAGTCTCAGTTTGTTGAACTTAGGACTAATAATGACTTAATGTACAAAATGATTTCTGCATTAACATACAGATGTACAAATCTATTTAAAGCATGATAAAGATAGTCTTCATTAGAAGATATGGAGATAAGAGTGTGTGATAGTGCCACTGATTTTCTTGTTTCAGTTTTTCTTTTTGGTTTTATTCAACTGAATGAATGCTACTTAGTGTGTACATTCTATGAATTCTGTAAGTTTCATAAATAAATTATAGCTATTTTAAGTACATTTATGACTGGGTATGTGTATCTGCCAAACATGACAGTCACTTTGCACCAAGAGTGACAGTCACAATGCAGTAAAGAGTGACAGTCACGTTGCACCAAGAGTGACAGCCAGCAGCAGGGAGGGTGAACAGACCACTTTTTGTAGAGACCGTATTTTTGAAAAATTAGGGTTCCTGTGAGAACCAAAAAGATTATGTTTGAAACAAAGGGATTACGAACAAAAACAGTTTCATAGAGCCTTTATTTTTTAATATAGGAAACAAAAAAAATCACATATACATGTGGTTGCACCCTCCCTGCTGCTGTCGATTTAAAACCAATGATTTTCGACTTTAAAGTATCCTGAATAAATAAAAATAAACAGCAGCTATGACGATTCGTTTACCATTCTACGTGGTCCCTTCATTGACTAGTAAAGCCTTTACAGTAAAGCCTTTTCCTAAGAGTCCAGGCCTTAAGGCCACAGGCACTCTTCATGGTTAAGGTCTTTCTTATGACCCACAGGCACCTTACGAGACTTCTTTGTCTGGTGACATTCTTTCTGTATTAACATACAGATGTACAAATCTATTTAAAGCATTATAAAGATAGTCTTCATTAGAAGATATGGAGTGGGGTACCTTCAGTGAGGTCACAAGGTCACAAGTTCACATCATCCTGTTGTTTTTTTTTTTGAGAAGTTCCAATTTTCATGTACACCCCCTCCCCCAAATCAAACCCCGGGCGAGTGAAAAATACACTCACCACGTTGTTTGACGTGGCGGGAGGAGGTGTACACAGGGGAACTTCCCCAATTATATTAGAAAATTTGGCATCCCAGGGCCAAACCATCGACAATGTCAGTCATGGGGTTCGAACTCAAGACCTTGAGTACGAGAGTCAAAAGAGTTACCACTGGACCATGAGCTCCAGTTCCAAATATACGTTTCAAAACTAATCATATAGTTACCTAGCAGGAAATTCCTATGCGTGATTAGTATATACTCAACGGATTCTGAATAAAATATAGAATAAATCGCGAAATTCACAATAATCTTACATATTTTTGCCCCTTGACTAAGTCAAGGATAAAATATACCGCAGTCCCGAGAACCACATGTACAGGTAATGAAATGACACGCATAAATCAATACTGATGTAGTTTGCAGTCTATTCCAGGCTATACGCAGTTATATATATATGTGCTGTTCATTCACACAGAGATATTCACTGTGATCGTGATTATATCCTTGACTGTGTCAAGGGGCTGAGATTTCTATCAATGGAGTAAATACTTTTTTCATGGGTATTTTCTCAAAACACAGATACAATTATTGATTGTACATGTTGTATAACTGCGGTGAATGTGCATGCAGACGATCTGAGGCAGTTATGTATATGTGTTCATTTGCGCAGTTAAGATATAGGTTACGCTATATCCTTGACTTAGACCTTGACAATATAAAGGGGGAAATAACTGCTTAATTACTCTATCGTTTATCTGACAGAGTTATTTCCTCCGCTGATAGCATCAAGGACCAAAAAATTTATCGATACCTCGACCTAGGATCATGCAAATTTATTGTGATAAATCCGTGTGGGGTAGCTTGTGCTTTTGAAAAGAAATTTTAAAATTTAATCATGTCCATATCCCCTGAACACCAAGTTTGATGAATATTTCGCAGCGTATGTGTATCGAATCCATTAAACACAACTAAAATATTACAGTTATCTCTAATCACTTTTGGAATTTGTGTATACCGCTGGGTAAAATAAATCACGTCTGTGTTTTTATGTCTGCCTCTGGAAAATATCCGGGCAGGATTTGATTGTTTATCCAGCATCACATCATCGTATACTACAAAATTGTTAATAAACCCGTCAAGGTCGTCTGTGGATGGGGCTTCATCAACATCGGTAATAAAATCAATAATATTGTCGCCGTTTTCATTAAACAACTTTGCATTTTCATTAAAATCCTTAAGTACTTCATAACATCTTTGATCATCTACGGATGGAGCAACTAAATATAACTTATCCCACTTGAGCCATCTCATTATCAAATTAAGCAATAATTGTGTTTTGCCTGATCCAGACGGACCTATTATGATTGCCCTAATAGAATTTGGCAATGCTGGATGATGCTTGCCTGGTTCTTGTTTTCGTGTCGCTGAGAAGTCAATTATATCCATGATAATAAATAGCATGTATTTATATTGTGTTCGATGCAAGGCAACCACCCCCACCACTGGATTAACAACAACAATAACAAAAAATAAAAGGCGTGCACTTACAGGTAAGTGTGAAAAATGTGGTACAAAAAAAATACAAATTTATTTCGTCTAGCACAAATACAGGAGGTGATGTCGCTACTTCACTAGGAAAATTACCAGGAACTCCGTGGGCAAAATATCCCGGAGAAAAACACTTCCCAGGATATAATTATTGTGGTCCTGGAATTCGACTTGATATCCGACTTGACGAACGAGATCAACCAAGACCACGAGAGTATCCAATAAATAAGACTGATCAAGCGTGTCACTTTCATGATGTTGCGTATAAAAGCAAGGATTTACAAGAACGACATATTGCAGATGTGAAATTGATTCATGCGTTAAATTCTATACCTGATAAATCTCTCAGAGAGAAACTCGCTAGTTTTCTAGTGAAATCTGCTATGAAGGGTAAACTAATGCTAGGGGCTGGTAATTAATTATATAACTATTATAATGGAATCTGTTTATTATAGCCCAAGAGGATATTGGAAGGGCAGAGCAGCGATTAGTAAACTTGCTGAAGCAGCAAAAGTCTCACGTGCTGTTGCTGCAGCGTGGTTAGCACGACAGGCAATATGGGCAAATCTATCTACGTCCACCTAAAAAAAATCAGTACGCGTATTTTGATGTCAGCGTTCCCAATGAAGTTCATCAAGCAGATATTTTGTTTTTACCGCACGATACTATTACAACACGTGGGCGTCAATCACGCACATACAAATACGCGTTAACTGTCATTGACGTTGCAAATAGATATAAAGAAGCAGAGCTGCTATCAACTAAAACAACATCTGAAGTTGCATCTGCGTTTGAACGAATTTATCAACGAGGACCATTACGATGGCCACAATTATTACAGGTTGATCGAGGACACACCGCAATTCATCGTGATCAGGCAATAGTTGAACGATTTAATTGAACACTCGCTGAGCGGTTATTTGGATATCAGTATGCGAAGGAAATAATTCAGAGCGACAAGAGATCTTGTGAATGGGTTGCAAGATTACCGACTGTAATAGCTGCGTTAAATAATGAGATTACTCGTTCAATTTCTATGAAACCGATTGATGCGATTACGGAAAAATATATAATACCTCGGAACAAAATCATACAGTCTCAACCAGTATTAGGCAATGTGACTGTAAGATATCTATATGAACCTGGTGAACTCGAAGGAGGTAAAAAAAAGTGCAACTGATCCTATCTGGAGTGTGACTACACATAAAATTTCTAGCGTGGTTAGATCCACGGGTAGAACTGCAATCCACAGACTAGATTCAACTGCTCCTCAGCATGGATTTGTACGTGAACAATTACAAGTAATTCCTGAAGACACACACTTACCACCGCGTTCAGTTCTGTAAATTGGAACCCCGACGTCGATTGCATTCAAGACATGTCAATATGACATTACCACATGTATGACCAAGATCACTATTAATTCTATCCACGGTAAATTGTTTTGGATTATTACTCGAATACTTCCACAACATGTGACAATTACAAATTATACAACGATTATTCTGTTGTTGTTTTAGCGTCATAATAAATTCAACATCGATATCAAAATCACGATTATTTTTTATCACATCGTTTATAACTAGATAATTTTTTTCTTATTACTTCAACACTAACAGTTTGATTAATACTTTCTGTGGAATCTATGATAACTCTGTGCAGTTGAGATATTCTTCTGACTCGAGACACTACGAGATAGACTAAATTTGACCACTCGATTCTGTCATCGACAATCCAGATATTTGTATTAGTAATAGTTAATCCTTGTGACGAGTGAATCCTTATGGCATATCCCAATTTCCACGGTGAGTTATTCATACTCAACGCGTTTTCAACAACATCAACATGAACTAAAATAATATCATTTAACACAAGATTCTGTTTCTCATCTGATCCTGGAATTTCAATATCGACATTTTGTCGTCGAGTATCTGCTGGGCGATAACACAATGGCACAAGTAGATTTGAGAATTTTTCTTTGTGCAACATAAATAATTTCTCCTGTAATTCATCACGAATTATTTTTCTACTAGCAACTATTAAATCATTTGCTGTCCACAGATTCCAGAAATCATCGATGAGAGTTTCTGGAATTATTTCACGCGCTATTTCACATTGAATCTTATCTGGTTGTAGTCTGATTAATCTTTTAAATTCTTTCAGAGGTTCATCAATAGCTCTATAATAATCATTTATTTCTTCATAATAATTCACAAATGATTTTAACCACTCATGTGGAGATTGACCGACGAAAGGTGGTGGTTGACCATGATCGCTGCACATAATTACCACAGTATTTTTCGTTAATAACCAATTAAGAAATATTCTTAGTGTTTTTAACGACACCGTACAAATCTCATCCCAGATGATGATTTTGGGAATATATTTCTCACCCATTCGCTCAGGTGCCCACGTATCTCCACACCATCTGAAGAAACTATGATATGTACATGATTTTATTTCTCGTTGTTTTATTTCTCTTGCTAGTCTGTGTGTAGGTGTCAGCACAATCATATCTGAACTCTGATGAAATAATTCAATAGCACGTGTTGTTTTACCAGAACCTCCAGGTCCATTGAGATAAATGGTTTTATGTCTGGCCACGGGATCAAATAAAGATGGTGCTGTTGATACTGGTATTTGATTGTCATTACCGTAATATATTTCTTTGATCTCAACGTCTGCTGATTAGAATAATCGAGTATGCTTTCGTGTTTTATTCTCCATGATCCCCATTCATTACTACCGAGTAATGGTTTTACTAAATCCATGTACGCGCTATTTATATAAAACGAATCCGTAGCAACTCTAACGGCGTAATCAGGAAATTTATTTATCATCGATAATAAATTTATAGAAACGTAAGCGAACATATAGGATCTTCAATGGGTAAATTGCGGTGAATCACCATCGATATAACTCACAATCGTACCTAATTTAATTCCGTCTGATGAATAAGCATTGCTTCTACTTATGAATGTTCCTTTGTTCGTTGTGTCAGTAATTATAAAATCCAACTCAGCATCATCCATGATTAATCTCGCGCAGTGTCTTTTATGATCATACGACCCACCTTGAATAAATTTACCAATTATTTTTCTACCGAGATCTTTTGCAACTTTATTTTCATAATCAGTTTTATCCCAATCTTCATCCGGTGAATATTTCTTTTGTTGTGGTAACCAAACTTGTTTCTGCTTATGATATGATATAATAGCTTCACTTACGTTCAACAATACTAAAATTCCAGTATCAAGCATGTATCGTAATAGCACTATTGGAACCCAATATTTTTCTGCAAAAATGTCTTCCAAACCACGCATAAACGATCGGATGAAAATTATCACAAAACTTAAATGATTTTACACAAGCGAATCCAGTTAAAATCAAAATTAGGTAATGGTCCATTTATCGCAACTCTCGTCATTTCATGTGTTGGATGTCCGAATCTTTTGAAATATTCAGAACAGTCTCCGTATCCAAGAAAACTCCCAGGATAACACGCAACCATATCAACCGATATAACTTTATGATGATCGTATTTGGTATTCCATAATCCGCCATGTCCATATTCGACACAACTATGCTGAATACCTTCAAGGAATTCTGATCGTGTTGGCTTCCATGAATTTTTTCCTGAGCGAAGTGAGCAGCAACTGATGGAACTGTAAAACAATTATTCAATAATCTTTCAACTTCAACATCATCAGAATTATATTTCAATGCATGATTCTTCATTTCTTCATGGAGAGATTCTTTACGGTAGATCTCTCCATTAGGTTTTACAAATTGATCATAATTCACGAATTCTGACCTCTGAAATAACCAATAAGATACAGGATCATTCTTACTGATATTTCTGATAGCAACAAATATATAATCGTCATAAAATTTAACTATTCTATCTCGTGGAAATATTGTTACGGCATTAGTCCATGCATGTGCATTATGATCAACGATTGTTATTGGAGCTGCACTTGATGTGTATTTTGACGCATATAAAATCTCTCCGGTCAGTGTTCTTACTGTTATTGGAAATTTTAATTCTTTTTCTAGTTCAGCGACGTCTTTGATAGACACCCCGGTATTCTTAACTGTTTCTGCCCATGAGTTTATTTTTTTACAGCGTATATCTGTTAAGCCATTCCCACGTATTGCTTTTTTGAAGTGTTCCATAACTCGCTCAGCTACACAATTTAATCTTGATAATTTCATCGGTTTAAGATTTTCAACGCTGGGTTTATCATTTAACGGATATATCGCATAAACAACTGCGGTTACAGGATATACTTGTTCATAAAACGGTTTATCAATACCAGTTAGTATACCTGGCTTGGATTTTTTATCCAATATAACAGTCTGTCCTGATTGTGTTACTCTGACAGGTTCACATTTATCACGGATAATCCAAATATTATCATCCGTCTGCACAATAAATTTGATCAGAATAATATATCGCTGATTATCAAGGTAATTGATAATACTTCTTCCTCGTTCGTTATTTATTCTTGTGTCGACGGTATCTCTGATTCTAAATGTGGACCAAGTATGAATAGCACCATCATCCCGAAATTCCTTCTTTTTGTTGCCATAGTGGTTCTGCCAACTACAGATCTACACACACTTTATTATGTTGTATGGGGATTCTCTGATGAATCCTATGAGCATTAATCTGTTGATTGTTTCTGAATTTAATATGATCCTCCTCCTCTGTGTATGAATATTATTCTGTGCTGAGAACTCCCTTTCATTGTCTGCTGTCTGAAAAGGGTAAATGCATACCTAGCTTGAACAAGTTACTGTTCTTTATGGTTGTACAGTTTTCAACATCTCACAGGTATTCTCTTGGATATCTCTGTTCCAAAAAGAAAAGTTTTCACAAACATGAACTCTGCTAGTTTCACTTTCTTGAATTAGTGCTTTGCTGCCTCTTATGCCAGATTTTGTTCTCTTCCATAATGCTGTATTAGGGTTTCAAGTCCAACATTCCCATAGTCTGCTTGTCCAGACATGGGTATCTTGAATGTGCTCTTTTTAATTTGTTAAATCTTTATTTATTCAGTTTATCTGAAAGCTCAACTTAAACTAGCACAAAGTCTCTCAGTGCTGAATGTCTGGAGAAAAGAAACCAAATTGCACTGAACTTTTAAATTGCCTGTATTTAGGATTGGTAGTTTCGAAATAACGCTGCATAGTATGTTAGGCCTAACAGGCATCCTGTCCATCCAATACATACATCAGACTCGCACTCTACATCAATTTCAGGCTCAGAATCACACACTGGTATTTCCAATGACTTTTGTCCAATGTCCAACAGACTGATATACATGAAATTCATTGTCATCATAGCTATCGCCAGCCAGTATTTGCCAACTGAAAACGTCGCCTGAAGACAAACCTTCCACTGCCAGAATCAAAACAGTTTGAAACACAACCACCTACAGAAGATTTTTTGAAGTGCCGCCACTGGGGGGGGGGATATATGTTTTACTGGAATAGCCCTCAGTAAATATAATTAGATAAATGCATATTACTGTTTCTTAATCGTTAGCACTTGTACAGATTTCTCTACACCAACCCATCCAACTAAAATATTACAAGTACCCTAGTTAATTACATGTTTTGACACCCACCCCACATCTAGCCCCATATCATGCATGTGTCTCTAACAAAGGGCATAAAACCTGATGTGTTTTGAGTTATGTTGAAAAGAGCATAATATTTGTTCCAGTTACCTTAACTTTAGATTTTTTATTGCTTTTTTGCACCAAATCCTCAGCATTCTGCCTCTATAGTCTGCATATGTGCATTTGAACAAGCACATTGGACAACCAAATGGTTGCAAGAAGCTTTATTTGGTTACTAGGTATAAAACAAAATTTAATTTCAGTTCCAGCAGCCTTGAATTTCAAATTATGAATTTTTAACCAACAGAGCTGCCTCTACTTAAATGAAAAACTGGAATTATGAGTCTCGATTTATTAGGTACAAACGACAATCACAATTTTTGCATTCCAGTGACTGTGACCATTATCATTTTGACCTTTCAAAAATGATGTTTTCCCTCTATTCATAACTATACACCAATTAGGTTATAGACAAACAAGAGTCCTTTAATGAGACTGACTCTCTAATGGCCAAAACGAATTCACAGAAATCCCAGATAGGACCAGTTCTTCATTTTAACTGCTGAGCATTGAAACCATCTTTCATAGTTTTAAGCAATACAAAGATTTTCAAGATAGCTGCCAAGATGGTCATACTGGATTTAAGATCAGCATCACTTTCATTCAGGACAAACTAGACATCACCATAAGACTCTTAGTGAAAACTCCAGGCTGATGTAACTTTCCATTCTGAGAGTCTAGCAATAAGAATTAAAGTTGGCTGCGGTGGCTAACATACTGGATGTCCAAGCAGCACAATTTTCATTTAAGACCAACAAAACATTATATGATGAAACCCATGTCAATACGACTTTCATTAGGAGGAGTAGTGATAACAACATTTTCAAGATGACCACTGTGGCACCATATTGGATACCTGAAAAGCACAAGTTTCATTTAGGATCAACTAGAACTAAGGCTGGCCGTGCCTGTAAAGTTTCAGGGTAATCCTTAAATTTGGTAACAAGTAGTAGAAACCAACTTGTGCTAACAGACAGTTGGACAATGAGCAGGCCATCCTGTAATTCCTTCTTGTCTCTGACCAGAATAACTAACATTAAGTGAATCCATGATATCATGTGGGAACCACTTTGTCCAAACACAGATGGCTGATACTGATACTGCTATGTTCAAGCAGACCTTTGGTTGGGGTATATAAATTATTTTAGGATAAAAAGTCACTGTGAATTGGTTATTTTTCACGGGGTAACAATCTTCATCATTGCTGCCAACAATGAATTTAAAGACTCAGAGACAGTGGATTCTTCTGTGAAACAATAAGAGCAGTTCTTCAATACATTGTACCAATGAAAACATAATTTTTCATAAATACATGAAAACTCACACCTATGAAAATAAATGAATTCACTGAATTTTGAGCCATAAATAGGACATGTCTTTTAAATTATGAACTAGCTTTTTGTTATTAATTTACCCTACTGGTACAATTATGAATCATATATTTTCTTATTTTTACAGTTTTTTTTGACTTTCAAAACTTAACCTTTCTGATAGATTTGTGCAGCTGCACAAACATGGAAAACTTTTCCATCGGTATTCATAATACAATGGTATGGATAATCTGGACTGGTACAATTGGTCAACTTTTTCGCACATTCCCATGGGGTTTGGCCATAAACAGTACAGTTGAGAGAGAAATAGTGTTGACAATATGTCTCATAATACCATGGATCGATCTGACTCACATGTGCTACTTCACCCACTGCTAAAGTCTGCAACAGAGAATAAATAATAATAATAATAATTTTTTTTTTTTAAAGAAGAGATTCATTTGATCAACAAAACAATCTTCCATAATAGGTTTTGTGTATTTAATGCCCTTCTTCAATGCCTGATGGACTCTACATGGTGGCCAGCACATTTGGGAGGAATAACCTGGGAAGGTTTAATCAACAAACCAGTCTTCCATGAGGCATCCTTTAATTAAACTTATGATTTAAAATTTTCACATATTTGGGTGTCTTTACACAAGCAAACCATAAAACTAAATAAATTATATGCTACTACTATAAAACAGACGAGTACATACAACATTTATATACACAATAGTAGTGCACTTTATGGGGCATTACAGATGAGCATATTATATCGCATTCACATACAGAATAGTATTGAATGTGTATAAGGCATTACAGACAAGTACATTATACACCAGTCATATACAGAATACTAGTGAATGTGTATAAGGCATTACAGACAAGTACATTATACACCAGTCATATACAGAATAGTAGTGAATGTGTATAAGGCATTACAGACAAGTACATTATACACCAGTCATATACAGAATAGTAGTGAATGTGTATAAGGCATTACAGACAAGTACATTATACACCAGTCATATACATAATAGTAGTGAGTGTGTATATGGCATTACAGACAAGTACATTATACACCAGTCATATACAGAATAGTAGTGAATGTGTATAAGGCATTACAGACAAGTACATTATACACCAGTCATATACAGAATAGTAGTGAATGTGTATAAGGCATTACAGACAAGTACATTATACACCAGTCATATACAGAATAGTAGTGAATGTGTATAAGGCATTACAGACAAGTACATTATACATGATTCATATACAGAATAGTGTGTGTGTTTTGGATTTTTAATGTAGCTTTAACAATTTGAGTCATATCACTACTACTAGCATCACGCTGCAAACATGTGACATCATGTCCCACCCAGTCACATTATCCTGACACCGGGCTGACCAGTCCTAACACTAACCCCTTAATGCTGAGCGCCAAGAGAGGCAGCTGTTAGTACCATTTTTATAGTCTTTGGTATGATACAGCTGGGGTTCAAACCCACAAATTCCTGCATCCAAGGCAGATGCTCTGACCAATTAGGCCACCAAAGTGGTCATACAGAATAATATGGAACCTGTACAATGCATTACAGGTGCACACAAGGAAATACATTGTTTTAAATAATAGTAGTGAATTACATACAATTATATAAATAATGGTTACTGTAGATGTTTACAGCAGTGCTTCTTAAAATCCTTGAATGAGTCAGCTGACTTTATAGGGTGGCAGAGATTTTATAGTTTGGCTCCAGTGGTAGCAAAACTCTTCTTATGACATTCAAAATTCGGTTTAGGAAAATTTAAATTTATGTGATATGTCACCCCAAATAAAATATTGATTAATTCTAGATGTTATATGCCACCCAAAATAAAACATCAATTAATTCTACATGTGATATATAGGCAGTGCATAATATCATTGTTCTTAAGAAGGAGGTACAATTTATTCTGTTCAAGATATAAAGCAGTGAGTTTATACCTTATCAACTTAGCAGCTCAAGATGTTATGAATCCTTTTTAGTCTGTTCTATACTTACATGATGTATTACTTGGAAGTTTTCTTTTGCAGCTTTTAGTTTGGCTTGACTACATAGTGGATGAAAATGTATTTTAAATGAGTTGCTTAACTCTTCATATCATAGCGCAAATACCAGTTCTTTGCTTCAACCAAATCCAAATTTAATTTAGTAGGGCCCCTTGGTAGCCAAATGGTCCTAAGCACTCAACTTTATCGATTACTGCCATCTCACTTCTGTCTGAATGGGTTAGAGTCTAGGGCTCGGCCAATGTGGGTACGTGAGAAAGCTTGCCAGCAGCCTGCCATGGGACGGTGGTTCTTCCCAGGGTTTCCTTAGTTTCTTCCTCCACCAGTTATAATGTTTGCAATGTGTGGCCTCTCATGTACTGCAAAATGGCATTAAAATCTCAAACACAATTTAATTTAATACTAACCTCTTGGCCAGTTGATCTGGTGAATTGAGGGAGATATCATTTTATTTTGTTCTAGAGATAAAGCGAACAGTTTACTTTTTTTTTTAAAAAAAAAATCTTATCAACTTACATTTTGCATCTCAAGATATTATCAGTCATTTTCTGGTTGTTTAATTGTCTTACTATCTTCAAATGTCAATGGTCAACAGCTTAATGTGATGTGGCAAAAAAGATGGTCACATGATTTCTTCCATTTCTGAATGCCAATACGGTACTTTCAAGAATATTACGCATAAAGCAAACAACTAAAATGCTTACATACTTTCCATAACTTAAACCTTCAAACATTTTTGGTGAGAACTCTGATTTCCAAGACAACACCAAAAATTTTCAAAATAAAAAATTTAATAGTACCAAACTTGGTGGAAATATCACAAATTGTTCAAGAGTTACATGTTAAAAATGAAAATGTTGAAACTTCTGCATTGTTTCCATGGAAATATCAAAATGAAAAAAAGCAATTGGCATATCTAAACCACTTGGCTGCCAGTATGCATGTTATAAAGATCTTTAAACATTCAAGATTTACTCTCCACAAATAAAAGATTTACTCTACAGATATCAAATGTTCAGAGAGAACAACTGTCAAATGGACAAAGATGTAAATATATCTATATCCCTCATGTGAATAAAAATACAAAATAATGTATACCATCGGCAGATGAAGTACATGCAGTAAATACACTGTCACAAGGATACAATACATCAGAGATGTTTTTCTCCCTTGAAGATTCCAGTCGTTCAAGTTCAAAAATTGTCCAATATCTGAAAATATCAATAGTATCATTTTTGTGTCCATGCAGGCATCACTGTTGAATTTATTAAGAATTAATGCTAAAACAAAAGTAGATATATTGCCGCTGACATAATGACCCAAATCATCCCTAACATTACAAATTTTATGTTAACAATTAATGACATTCAACAAAACATCCTATAAATGCAGTTAATAATATTAACAAAGTAAGGGTTATCATGATATTGCTTTGTAGTGCTATGTGGCATAAAACCGTATCAAATAGTAGGATGTTTCCCATCATGTAATGGTTTCTCACTGCTGTAAGCAGTCACTGGATTGTACAGTATTGCCATTACTACTTAGCGTATACAAACTAAATTATTACTTCATGAGGAAGACAGTTTAGATAAAAACATATCATGTGAACTGATATAAACATTTCTTATCTCACTTGTACTCATTGTACTCCAGTGACACTGTCAGTGTAACTTAAAAGTCAGTATGTTAAATCTGAAAGCAAAGTGGTTTGGATTTTTTTGGGGAGGGTCAGAGCAACTTGTTTGCTGGATGGGAAGAAAAGTAACTGTTTTGTCGCAGCAGAAATGGAAGTTTCATACCAGTGTGATATATATATTATGACATCTCCATGCATTTGCCTGTGAATTAAAGCCATGTCTGATGAAAACATGGATCATTCAATAATCTTAATTGGATGAATCATCTGAAACAAAATAGGTGATTAGAGATTACCTTTGATCCCAGGGTACAGGTCCATGACAGAGCAATCAGCTGCCCTTTTGGGTCCCTGGGATGCAACTCAATATGATATAGTCCCTTGTTTTTTTTATGTAGAGTACATAACATATATGCCATAAAATGCTTTGTCCATACAAAGATACCATTTCATCAATGATCAATCATTGCCGCCAACTAGTACATCTAAAGATGTTGGAAAAAGTGTCCAACAAGACCCTAACTGCATTAGGTGATTCCTCAGAAGTATGATGCCTAGTTCCATATGAGGGGAATATCAAGGACTGTTGAAAGTTATGTGACTTCCTACTGACCAAATAAAAGATTTATCTTTATTCAAGTCTTTGTTTACTACCACTATCTTTATTTAAGCCTTTGGTGTCTTGCCTGTGGCAAGGCGGATTACTATATGGAGAAAAAGGCAATGTTACCAATTCTGTTTCAAACAGAAGTTGATGATATTTGTTAAATTGTTGTATTGGATAAAGAATATCCTTGAACATATAAAATTTTTACAATGGGGCTGGGATCATGTCATTTGGTTCGGGACTCCCAGGATTTTCCTTGAGACTCCTCATTTGGCATAAAGAGCCCTTGACCCTCAATTTTCAAAAATGAAGTCACTAGGCAATATATTATAAAACATTTAAAATGAACGTTTTGTTTTGAAAATCTTAATTTATAAATGGCAATTAATCTATAAATATATGGCAAGAAAATCACTAACTACTGGCTTCTACTGCAAGCCATGATGAGATGATCCCTGGTCTAATTGGTTGAACTTGTTACCAAGATACATGCCATATTTCAAATGTAGTGAGTACAGACATAAATCATGCTTATGATTTAAGGATGATTTAACTCTGGGAATGTATTAAGTGAATAACAGTTACATGTCATCCTAACTGAAATTTACAGGCCACTACTAGCATAACAGGTCTATGCATAGGACCAGTCTTATAGATCAAAATGCAACAGGATTTAAGATGGAAATAATATGAATAATTATTGTGCATATAAATAAACAAAATGATATAGTTCTAAATATTGATCAATCACAAACATTTTAATTTTGATGTGAAATTCCCATGTATTGATCATAATGGCATTAACGCAAATCAATTACAAGTTAAGTATATTGTAACACTTACTCATCCTGTCCATAATTTGTGATTTCAGCTTTGATAACACTTGCTCAGTAAACTTATTTACACCCACATACAAACTCTCTAAGTCACGCAGGACACAAAACAATTACTGGATCTACTCAATAACTAATGAATGTAGCAGATGTGCTAAGGCAAACAGATGTGATCTCTGACTGTGGCATGTTCTGTCTTGTGTACAGTTTTTAATAACAGTATTACAGATAATGGAAGAAAGATTACAGACTTTTACAATAACTAAAATTAACTCATCTGGAAAATGCAATTAACTTAATATGAATAAAAGACAAAGACCTCATTTGTCCTGGGCAACACATATTTTAACACCACAGACAAACAATTTGCAATAGTACATGTCATGATACATGGAAAGTAGGGTGATAAGATCTCCCATGACAATGGCACATTGTGCTGGTTTCCACATATAAACAAATACGAATCTTTTAAATGACTATGCACGTCCATGACTGCTTGTCCTTCAAAGACAGAATGGTTAATTGTAATTGGAATTTTGATGACCATGCCACTATAATGGACCCCTCATCTGAGTGTTACTCGGAATGTGATGGATGAGGGGCATTTGTTGTTGTTGTTGTTGTTGTTGTTGTTGGGTTTAACGCCATTTTTCAGCACAAGATAGGCTATATTTGGCGGCCAGTATAAATGGTGGAGGAAGAACCCTGGAAACCCCTGGGAAGAACAACTGACCCACGAGAAGCTGTTGGCAAGCTTTCTCGCATACCCACATTGGTCGAATCCGAGGATCGAACCCACGCAGACAGAGATGAGATGGCAGTGATCCATAACAGTGAGTGCTTTAAACCACTCTGCCACTCGGGGCCCCCAGCATTTGTTGAATACCAGACAAAGCTGGAAGGGTTCAATTTGCATTTCAGTTAAGACACTGACTGCACATGCTACTGAGAAGACATAAAAGAAAAAGTTATCTTTCACCTGCCATTTGTCCTTACCACTATAGAACCCAGTGTTGCTTATATCACATACTCTGTTCAAAGAAAGACGTTTTTTGGATGTAAAATTTCGGGTCGGGAAGTAACATCAATTATGTAAAAAGAATATCTACAAAGGGTGGGAATTTAACCCTGCCAGCTTTGTCTGGTATTCAAAATATGTCCCTCGTCCATCACATTCCAAGTAATGGTCGGATGAAGGGTCTGTTCTTTCCCATACCATATGTTAGGGGTTCAATTGGCATACTTCAAAACTCGTAAACAAAATGGTAATCATAAAAATAACTGCAGACAATTGGTGTTTCAATTATTTATATCAAAACAAGTTATCAGAATATTTTACAGATACAATCCACAAATAAATTGGATACTAGACTGTGAGTAGCTCTATGCAGTCGACAGAAGTACATCAGGAAAGGCTCTCTAGGCTTTAGCTTGTTCTGTGTTTCTACAATAAAATGTGTGAAATGTCTTAGCAGAAGACCAGTCGGCAGTATCTAGTGTTGTTTTTAATATAAGTCCTAGCCTATAGGCTTTTGAAATTGAAGCACTTCTTGTATAATGAGCTTTGAATTTCATGGTATTAATTCCCGCATTTGTTAAAATGTATTTCAATCATCTTGCCAATGTTGAGATACTTTTAAGATATTTTATAAGTTTTATAAGTTTGTCTTATCCAAACAGAAAGGAGTGTTGTGGCAATGCACAATTCAGGTTTGTGACATTTTTGCAAAATTAATGATTTTGTTGGTCGTCCAGGGCTTGATGTTTTTAACAATGCTAATATTTGGAATGACACATTATCTTTTTGTATTTTCATAAAATCAAGATTCAATGCTATCAAGGTTTGTGCCCTCTGATCTTTTACCATTGCCATCAAACATCAGTGCTCAAATGAATATTTTTTTTAAACACAGGCCCAGGCTGTTGACTTAAATAAACTCACAAGCCCCGACTGAAATTCCACAAGCCCAGACTCAATTTCCACATGCCCAAAATTCCCCCTTTTGAAAATATTGTCATATAATTTTGCAATAACTGCAATTCAAATATAAATTCAATAAGGAAATGCAAGTGTCATTAGTGTTCATCTCTACACTCACTAGGGATTGGATGGTCCTGTTGTTCAAACTTCTATGCAGGATTCTCTGAGTGAATCCTGGTTAGAACCGCGTTGACGTTTGTCGATGTGTTCTTTGCAGTATTTATAAAAATTAATAGCGCCCCACCTTATTTTTTTCTTTTGCTGGCAAGATTCACAAAGTAAAACTCTGTCAACCAAGAGTTCAGAAATTTATTTTTGTTGGACTTTGCTGATAACTAAATGCTTCCTAAATTAGGTTAAAAAATGAATTACACTTGAACACTATTCTGACAACTGAAATGATCATGCTTTGCATTCTATCTATCAATAAAATCCGACTTTAAAGAAACGTTGCCACTGTTCACAAACTTTTCAAAAATATAATACATATGGCTTAAACATTCTAATGCAAAGCAATGATGTGTAATAACTTTTGTTCTTGTACACGCATCTAACTTCTTTGATTTACCTATAATGGGTTGTTTCACTTCCTGATCCTACCTATGCAAATTAACACAATGGGCTCACCCACTGCAGCCTTCAAACACATCGCACCTGCTATTGTCAGCCAATTAAGTAATATGTGAAATGGTTGTTTATACCTGACCTCTTTGCCTTTAATTGCTGCTGTTTAAACTGCCCAAGGGTTTAATTTTACATCCGTTTCCATCATGACTTACCGTTTATACATGCTACATGTAACGGGCATATACTGAAAGTGATGTTTTATTTTTTTCTTCTATTTTTGAAGATTACTAAAAATTTGTTTTCTCACAACATGACAATATCAGGGGTTTGCAAGTACAAAATTATATTTTTAGCATGACACGACATGCTTCAATTTGATTAAAATCATATCTCAAATTCACGTAGGAGAGTGGTGATCTGATTTAGATTGTGCCGTGTTATGACAGGTACGTCAACAGCTTGAAAATACATTTACACATTTCATCAGTGCGATCAAAGTTCCTCAGGAAAATTAGAACTTTTTTGACAAGCCTGACAGGCACCTCACCTAGAATACAGGATGGGCCTGATCTGAAATTAGTGGGGCCCTGGGCAGCGGGCTATCTGATTTTTTGAGCACTGAACACGCTCATTTCCATGACAAATATTGCAGTGACAGCTGTTCTAATCATTGTACATCATTGCCAGATACTTTGAAACAATGGAAACATTCCATTTTGCTATATATCTTAGTCTTGGTGGTTTCATGAACCTTAATAAGAGCTGGTTCTTGATAAAAAAAAGTCAGAGTCTGAATTACCCGGTAACATGGATTTGTGTGTGTTGACAACACTGTATGACTTTCCTGCATCATGCAAATTTGTCAGATAATTGACAATATCTACTTCTGAGGAATAATGGGAAGTGCAATTGCATTTAGAATACAAACGACGCCATTTTCGCCATGCAAGGTCATAATATTTACACGTTGATTTCCTCTATGACCCAAAGAGATCTGTCTGAAAAGCCCTTGTTAATGAGGGCTGACCTGACCAATGACACCATACTAATCTCATCTTCCCTCTGAGTGGGTGTTTCTGTCCATCGCACAGAGGGATCAGTAGACGAGCCATTGTTGGCAAAAGTACTGGGCTGTCAGCAATCACTGGTAGTAAGAAATGAAACCAAGTTTGAGCTCTCCGAAGGGGAACAAGCATAAGAACCTTACTTACATGTTTGACTCTGACTTTCTCTAGGATTCGGGTGATCTGCCTGAAAGAAGCAAACACCTAAATGGATTGAAACTGTGCCCAATTTATACGTAAGGCATCAGTTGCAAAAGCCAAGAAATATACTTATCAATTTCATCATTTGCCCTAGAAGCAAATAGGTAAATTTCTGGCAAGAAAAACTATCTACTCAATCTATGAAAAATATTTGAATTCAATTTCCTTTCTGCCGACTCCTGAAAAACCAGGATAATTTGTCAGTTTGAATGCTAGTTTCCCCTGGAATATGAACAGTAGACAGATGCATTCCTCTTTCAAAACACAACAATAATATTTCTCTGGTCAATCCATACATAGAACTGTCTGAGCTACCAGCTTTGTTAATACAAAAAA
>JAECUM010094283.1:0-74610 GCA_016617855.1 Megalonaias nervosa | reverse complement strand
AGAAAAGAAGATGTATAATAAATATGTATTGGGCCACTTATTTAAAAAAAGACTTACTTTCAAGAGTGTATTATAGGCAGCTTAGTTTTGATGTGGGCTTTAACTTTCAAGATGGCTTAATTTACAACTTTTAGGGTACATATAATTGCTTGGCATGAAAAAAATTAATTAATATGACATGCAATCAATAAAGCACGAGGGTGTGTTTTCTGAACTTAATTAGCCCCATGATTGTAACTTGAACACTTTGGAGATTTCCACTTAATATATATACAGTTAAACCTGTCTAAAGCAACTCCCTCTGGGAAGTGAGAAAAGTATCCTCTGGAGAAAAGTGGTTGCTTAATAGAGTTGTTTCTTTAATATATTTGTCATGGTGCTTTGAAAAACTGGCTGTTTAAGACTGGTGATTACTTAATACAAGTGATCCTTAAGGTATGATACGTACTCACTTATAAGTCAAGACCAACTGCAACCTGCACAGACCAGGATTTGCCAATGCATAATGGACCAGCAAATATGGGTCTATGCAGTTTGTTAAGAGCAGTCAGCAGAACAAACAACATAAATCCTGATCTACCAGCACATCATACAATGGTAGATCAGAGTACATGTTGTTTGCAGTTGTACTTGACTTATAGGCAAGTATGTATGGTATGTTCAACTTTTTATACAACCATACTGCTTGAAAAAGTGAATAATTAAAGGTAAAAGCAGACCTAAGCAATCCTGAACAATCTTTGATTCAATGACCATGCACACATTTATATGCTTTTAAGATGCATGATTTAAAATATGACAAAAATTCACCAAATCATTATGAGCCCAATAAAAGGTTGTATACCGAAAGTGTGAGAATATATCTATTTTTAGTTACTGTGTTAACCATCAAGAATTAAAATTAAAAATTAAGATGTAAAGTTTATGAATAAAATAAAAACCTCTGCTAAAGCACTGTTTTAATTTAAACAAAACAAATTAAACTTATTATCAGCATATAAAATACATGCATATATATGCTTTTCTTTGTTAAATTGTATATATCACTTTGTAATTCTTCTCCTGCTTTGAGTTCCACTTTAGCACCATCTGTGGGCAGACCCTCCATACTATGTGCTCCCTTGGCTGCTTTACTCTGGGGAATTTGTTTATCCCTTTCCATTTCATAACCAGCTGTCTGTAAACCATCATTACTATTTAGTGTCTTGGCTGATTTAACCTGGGGAACTAACAGATTCCCTTCCAGGCTATAGATTGGTATATTTCCTGCCATCATACAGGTGTGTTAACTTCAGGATCCAAACCAAGGATGCTTGTCTCTGATTTCTTACTAAAACATAAAAATAAAGACTGCTTTACAAGTCAGAATGAAACTTATGTGCTATAACAACTGCCTGATCAGAAAAAAAATTGACAGGTGCGTTAAACATATGGCAATAATATTATCAAAATGCTGAGGTATTTTTATATTGAAGTTTGTATGGTTAGAAACAAGGGTTTCACACCAAATTCCTCACTATCTGGTATGTATCAGTTTAAGATAATGTATTAAAAAAATTGCTGGTTATATCAAATGAAAATCAAATACTTTGCTCATCTGATTGAAACATATCATCCAAATATAACAAGAAGGCAAACAAAAACTAAGGTATACATAAAAACTTACAAGAAAATAAAAGAATAAATGTAGATATTCCATTACATGTCTGGACTACACTTTAGTCTTTATTTAAATAAACTGAAATAATTCATGTTTTGATAACTATTATTTACAAAGCAAGCAAGCATTCCTTACCCTCAAGCAACTTCGAACCCCAAATTCTTAGAATTAATGGTAAGATCTCATTAAATCTATTTTTTTTTTAAAATGGCAATTACTGACTTTCTTCTCATTTTACTAGTCAGCCAATTTCACAATTCATAAACACTTATTAATAACATATACAAAGATCAATAACTCTAATACAAAGACACATACAGCAAAATAACAATTCCACAGAATGCTATATCCCACCTGTTCTATCATGGAATAATCAACAAACCTTGCAAATTCAACAGAACTTGAGACAAACAACCTCTGTATTCTATTTTTTCCAAGGTGAGAAGTATCCCTCAAGATAAATGCATCCATCAGGTTCAAGGCCATACATGCAACAGTGCTTGAGAAACTAAGATAAATATAACAACATAATAATTGTGGCACAAAAAATAGGAAACTGTGACCTTCTTTTGTCTATGACATTAAGTACTCTCCATAATGAATACACATCAAGTTTCAGGACTGTATATAGAACACTGGAGGAAAAATTGAAATTTGTATGTAATTAATGAAAGGTAGGTAACTGACCTTCCACCTATGAAAGGCAGTACCCTTCATGATGAACACACACTTCAAGTTTTATGGCTCTAAAATACATGTACAACAGTGGCAGAGAAACTGAGCTTATACAAAAACTTAATGTAATCACTGTATCATGAAAGGTTGGTAACTATAACCTTATTCTGCCTGTGATGAGCAGTATCCTCCATGATTAATACACATGTAAAGTTTCATAGCTGTATATAGAACACTAGCAGATCAACTGAGCTAAATGCCCAAATTCTATAGCTAATGCCTATGCCCACAAAGATGGCAATACTTGTGGATAGGTGATGCCTACATTGTTCCAATTCTTTGCAGGCAAGTCAAATAATAGTTTTCATGCAATGTTTTGACACGACTCCCTAAATAAGGTCACCTTTTGATATTTAGCTACAATATTGCTGAGTAATTACAGGGTTAGACTAAAACCATACAGCTTATAGGTCCCAATGATTGGTATAAAGCAGAAGCAAACATTATGCAAAAATCCTGGAAAAAATACCAAATAAAAAACTCTCAGTATGTTGACAACAATTGATACCTATACTCACCACTCTCTTAGATATCTGGGTTTCTCAGTATTATGACTCTATGGTCTTAAAACAAGTAACAGAAAAGAGTGAAAACCAACAAGTTTTGTAAAATTTAACAAATAATTTGTTTTTCTAGAATACAAAAGTGAAAATTTAAAAAGAACTTATAGCAGTGAGAAATAAATCCCAAATGTCCTAAAAGTTGTATTACAAGTCCAAATGTATAAAGTTTCAACTGAATTCCAGTGGTATTCCCAATAAGTTATAATACTGAATGTGATGATGTGTCTGTAGTCATGAGCACGGTAATGTGCCAATGGTCTGAAGTGTGATGATACTCTAACAGTCTTTTGATGTATCACAATATTATAATCCAAAAATGTTCTTGTCTGAATTCACTATAATTCCAAATCAATGTTCCAGTCCAAGAACATTAGAGATAAGCACTTTGTATTTCCAGTGAGTAATAATTTAAATAAATAATTCCACCCAAATTAAATACTGAACACAACAATAAGACTAACTCTGTCTCAGGAAACATTATTATATAAGAAGCTAAAACACAAAAGCTGAACCAGCTTGAGGGTAAAAATTTCATTTCTGGAATATTCTATGTTGTCAACAAAACAAGGTCTATTACTAAAATTATAATAAAGAACATGGGAATATCAGGTAGACCAGGTTCATCATGAGGGAGTTCCAATGTCCTAGACTCAGATTAAAATAAACATGTTTGCTTCCATTGATAATGATCCTAATATTTAACTCACACTCACAGAGAAATATTAACTATGTATTATTTGTTTACAAAACAAAAATAACTGCTTAGGTCACAATGAACTTGATTTTGGACAAGATCAAGTCCAAAATATAATTATACATAACATATAATCATGGAGAAAAGAAACATAATAAATAATACTAATTAAATATACATAACACTCAGCTTCAAGCTAATTTCACCAATTATTAATTCCCATATATTGTAATGAAATGATATTTAATAATTTAAAATAATTTTGATCATGGTTAGATATAACAATGTTGAATCAGAACAAACCTTAGCAAGATGCCTTAAAAATAATACTACTCAGTTAACAGCAACAAATATGATAATGTTAATGAAAGGAAAATGAGCTCAGCATAACTTTTTGTACAAAAACATGATATATTTATCAAGGATAATATTTTTACAATATATTTCTATCTATATAGTGTATGTGTATGTGTATATGTGTATAAGGTTTAACGGCAGATCAGCACAATCATGGCTATATAGTACTGAGGAAGTTCCCCTCAAAAGGTGTGCATAACAAAGACATAGGCAAAAATGTCATTTTTTTAAAGGATTTATTGGCAAATCAGCAGTCATGGCTATGTAATGCTGAGGAAATTTAGGTGTCCCCAAAATGGCATGCAAAATAAAGGCCACAATGAGTAACTAATGTTAACTATTGTTATTGTTCATTAAAAGGAGACACAAGTACCATGATAGCACATTATATGCCTGCCTTGTGTGTAATAATCCTGTATGTTGGTACTAATACGGAAATATAGTTTGTTATAATATAATTGTTATAATATTCAAACAAACTCTGAACAATATTGACCATTATATGTAGGTCTCAGTTACTATGAATTTTACTTTTTAACCACACAAGCAACTGGTTCCTTATGCAAAAGCCAACTCATTTGTGAATTTTGTTGAAATATAAGAGTTTGGAAGACCAAGGTCTTCATCTGAGTCAGTGTGACCTTGAGCTGTCCAACACAACACAGCACATTTCCTTCCCATATCAGCAAGTCTTCTTTTACGTTTGAAGCCATTATGTGGTATATTATGAAAATTATTTTACAGAAGCTTTCCTCTTGTTTATTTTACAGTGACCTTGACCTTTGATCTTCTTACCCCAAATGTATACAAATTTTTCTTATCCCATGCACAAACCATGCACAAAATTTCATCAAGGAACTCAGTCAAGAATTAACTGTGTGAAAACCACTCTTCTTCACACTGTGTCCTTAACATCTGACTAATTAAATTTTTTCACTGTGGCATGCTTCCCTATTAGGTGGTCCTGAATGATGCAAAATACACTTTAAGTTCCTTGTACTGTACAGTCATAGTGGGTTCAACCTTTTCAACTTGTACTTGACAGAAATTAATCTTTGACACTAAGATGCCCACTAAAACTTTACACCCATCCAACAAATGAAAAAGGGTGTCCTACAAGGAGCTGAGTGGACAGTATTACCAATTCTCATGCACATGTCCATGAACAACCTTAAGGAACTAGTAGTCATTGATGGATTTTAGTGAAAATGAGTGGAGATGACTGGCTGTTGATAAACAAATGTATACCAAACTTGTACACGTACTTTGACAACATGAACTGTATCTCTCAAGAAGTTCCACAGTAAAAGTTAGACTACATAACTTTTAATTTTGCTATTTGAATGGTAAGTCTCCTACTGTTTTTATTTTTGCCATCAGAATGGTAGGTCTCCTAGTGTTTTTATTTTTGCTATTAAATGGTAAGTCTCTTGGTGTTTTTATTTTTTCTATTGAATGGTAGATCTCCTGGTGTCTTTATTTTTGCCATTTGAATGGTAAGTCTCCTGGTGTTTTTATTTTTGCCATTTGAATGGTAAGTCTCTTGGTGTTATTATTTTTGCTATTGAATGGTAAGTCTCCTGGTGTTTTTATTTCTTTTAGATAACACTTCTCTACAAGTGCCAAGCTTACATTGCTATTGAGAGTATATTACTGTCATTTTAACCACAGTTTTTACAAACTTCTATTGCATAGGTTACCATAAGTAAATAAGGCTATGGGTCTTGTGCTCTTTGAGACCCAACACAGTGTAATTAATGAACTCTAAGCATGGATGACAACATGGTACCTGCCATAAGTGAAAGATCCAATCACATATAATGAAATACAACATGTAATCAATCAAAAGATCATAACAATTTAACCTAAATGTCTAAATCTAATCTAAATTTAATCAAATGTCTTTTCCATTTCCTTCCAAGAGATAGAGATTGGCTGTACACTATTTCAATGCTCGTGCTGATAAAACGCTGTAAGATATTAGCTTCTTAACTTGAAACTATAAATGAATATATATCTGCAGTAAATATTACTATGTGACCTTTTTACTCACATAAGGTGCTGAGTCCGATTTGTTTCAGTTAACGCAGATTTATTTTGTTGAATATCACACAAACTTTATTTGCAGAAAGGCAGCGGGAGAGTCACTGGCTAATAATCAAGACATGGCACTGAAATCCTGTTACATGTGACTGCACATGCCCAGTTGGGTGCCATGTAAAAGTACTATGACACTGTTTACTGTCTATGACACCTGTCTGTTGAAATTATGGAATTATCAAGAAATATAAGTAACGAAACTTCATAAGGAAAGCTGGATGGATGTGGATTCATCATCAACAGTATTGTATTTATATGAAACATTCTTTGTCGATTTAAAAAAATAAAATTCCAATGTTTTTTTCATTAAGGACTCTTTCTCTAGTTAATTACAATTCTTAACTTTTATTCATTTTTTGCTATCTACACTTTACTTTTTTCTTTTCAAGAGCCTAAATTTATATTCCTTTTAAAAGAAATATTGGAAAAGTTCCTCTTGTGGAAAGTTCTTGCCTTATATTTGCCATTTTTCAAACATCCAAAGACAAACTGAAATTAACAAACATTTTCAAACTGTCAACACTTTCACTTCTTCATATAAAGTGCACATCTTGTGTTGAGAGTGCAATTGAAAGTTATCATGCATATCAGCTTCTTATTTATTAAGGACTATGTAAGCATATTTCAACTGATTCTCAGTGTTCAGTGCATTTATTCTATTCATGTTGTTCCAAGAAAAATCACATATAAATATTGTTTAAAACTACTTTGTCAGATACTTATTCCAATATATTTATCTACATGTATGTTATGAGACAGTCCCCACCCCCTTTTGTGCAATCAAACTTCTATTTTAATATGATGCAAATCTGACCAAGTATTCTCTGCCCAGGTCATTTCCTTTCATATATTTTGCTTTTTATCAAAAGACTCACGAGAAATGATATACTGGCCAATTATAAACCTGCAAATAGGACAAAGGAACACACTCTTTCTCTCTCATTATTGTGATGGAAAAAATGATGCATGCTCTTTAAGCCACAAAAGCAATCCTTTAAACCAAACTGAACTATAATCTTCCTCTATCAATCTTCAGATTATAACAGACAGAATATCTCTCTTTATCTCTGTCTTGGTGATGTTAGCGATACTCTCTGCTGTAACATCAGCATCAGCCAATGTCAATGTTTGTGCAAGCCCATAACTCTAAAACTACCTTAAGGAAAGTGATAAAACTTGCTAACATACATACATGTAAATCGAGTCCAAGTGCAAAGAACATAAATTCTGATGCACCATCACATAATATTCTGGCAGATCAGGATCTATGTTGTTTGTTCCACTGACGATCCCTAACAAACTGCATAGATGCAGATCTACTGGCACATTGTCCTACAACAGATCTGGGTTGATGCAGTTTGCAGTCGGATGCTATTTATAGACAAGCATAGAAGGTACATTTTGTTTTGTGAGTAAAGAATGCTTCTCCTCTATCAAACTCCACAAATGAAGACACAACATGTTCCATGGAACCCTTATCTCAAAAGCTATTGTTTAAAAAAAACATGAAACTAATCAAGACACAGCTTATTTTGTTTTTCACTCCAATATCATGGTAGCTTTCTGGTTTAAGGGAACTTCTATCCAACATTTTACAAAATAATTTTTTTAGAGAGCTGAGTTTTTTCCCTGAAATTACTGTTTTTTTCATAATGAAAACGTATTTAAAAATCCAAACTTAATTATGATCAAACTGATATTTTGTTAATTTCTTTGTTCAACTGACTGATTAATAGATTAAGAGAAGAGTGAGAGTGAGGTATATGGGGAAGGGGCTGTCTTAATATAAATACAATAAAATTAGGTTCAACCATAGATACTAATTGCATAATAATAATAATAATAATAATAATAATAATAATAATAATAATAATAATGACTTTCTTTAAAGAGGGTAACACAATTAGCTGAAGAACTAATCTACCTTGAGGCCCTCATACAAAGGAATTTATTTATTTTAGCTGCATCTCTGAAGCCACTGGATATATTTGGTTTGGAAGAAGGAAATAGAGTGGGCATTTCTAATCTCAACTGGAATACTATTCCAGAGCAAAGTTCCAGAGTATTGGAAACTCTTTTTGAATAATTCCTTATTTGGTTTGGGAATTTTATACTGTTTGGTAGACATGGATCACAGGTGGGGGGAATTATCAGGTAGCCTATACTTGAATAATGATTGTAAATATTCAGGAGCACTATTATTGGATATCCTGTACATTAATTTGGCTTTTCTCAAACGGATTCAGTCTTTAATAGGTAATATTTTTAACTTACCAGCTAAATTTTCCTTGCTTTCTTTCTGGATTGATATTAGCCCAAATACTCTTTACTGAAGATGTGCCAGCTTTGCTATGTTTTTATCATTTGAATTACCCCATACTGTACTACAGTAGTCTAAATAGGGTTGTATGTAACTGTTATAAAATAGTTTTCTGTGCCTTTCAGGGAGAAATTGTCTTATCTTATTGAGAAGCCATAAGGCTGAATTGGCTTTTTTACTGATATGTTGGATATGTTCAGTCCATGATAGGTTATTATCTACCAAAACACCAAGTAGTCTATCATGACAGACCATTTGCAAATTTGTATCCTTCCATGTCAGACATAGTTCATCACTATCAAGATTTGTTCTTTTTTGCCTTTGTAAGTAATATTTTTGTTTTACCAGTATTTACCACCATGCCATTGCATGTGCACAGTTGTCCAGTTTGTTTAGGGCATCCTGTAAAGACATTTCCAGTTCATGCTTTGTGTTTTGGATGTCTGACACTGTTGTGTCATCTGCATAGAGATCTGAAGATGAAATTGAGTCCCTTAGTAAAAGTGGTAGGTCACTAATAAATAATATAAATAGTAATGGACCAAGAACTGAGCCTTGTGGTACTACATATCCAATTGTTCTAATTATTCCTTTGATCTGGACCTTTCTGCTAATCCTCTTTACACATGCCTCATATCCATGATAAATGTGTGGAAAACATTAAACCCGTGCCACACATAATATTCTTAAAAACTCAACTAAAACCTCAATCACAAGCAAGGAAGGTGAAAGTGATTCAGAACTTATTCATCCAATTTAAAAAGAAAATCAGCCACAGGTAACAATATTTCTTAAAAGGTATTGGTATTCAAATACAGGTGGTACTTTGCTGCTGCTATTTGAATGACATGGATGCTGGATCATCACAGATTTTATACCTTGTCCATCACAGACCTTAGGGTAATAGCTTAGCTCTCTGAGTCACTCACACTGCATTTACAAGGCATGGAAATGAGAAGCTTTTTCATTATTCCTTTGATCTGGACCTTTCCGCTAATCCTCTTTACACATGCCTTGTACTCATGATAAATGTGTGGAAAACATTAAACCTATGACAAATTTCCTGTTCAATCCATGCCTATAAGTAGAGGTTTGTCAGGAGGCCAACACTTTTTTGTGGTTAATCATTAATAATCATTAATAACCAAAGTCATTTTATTGTCAGAAAATTAGGTAACTGTTACCAACTTTCACCTGGGAATACTTCAAGGAATACCCTGATCAAATTTCGTGAACACAGCTAACATACTAGCTACTCACAATCTGACCAAACTTTCACACTGGGGTCAAACTGTAATCAACATCCATTAGTTCAAGAACAGTAGGTCACATTAATAGCAGATGACTGTGACTTTGTACCTGCCAGAACACATGCCAAAAACATGATTTTCACCCCACCCCTCACATACACAGTCATGTTTAGCAAAAGCATGTTTATCAGTAACCATATTAAGGAAAAAGAAAAAGAGACATGTCCATAACCTGTATAAACACTAAACAGTCATGCTTAATCCTCATGGAAAACTATCAATTTCAGGAAGTTTATACAGTTCATTTTCACAGGTAATTAAAAAGTAAGTCATTCCAAAGTAAACAAAACTGTTGCAGATTATTTAACTGACTGACAATACCTAGGGTTAAACTGTGTTATCAATCCTTGTGTGAGAACCTATTAGGTTTATTTTTTGTTGATAAAGTCTGCAAGGTGGAACAACCAAATTCATTTGAAATTATAAGATGATCATTTCATTTTTGCGAGGAGGGGATGAGATGGGGCAAACTAGGAATTTTGGGCTTCTTTAACTTTCTGATCCCAAATAGCTTACAAAAAATATTCTTGCTCAACTTTTTTGAAACAGAAAGAACTATTTTCATTATATTTGTTAAAAAAGAAAAGATCTTTAGGTAAACATAAAACTATTCCTCTGCCAATGAAATGATCTGTCCCTTAGGTAAATCAAAGTCACGTTAAATAAAGGAAAGTTATTATTCTTCATTGCCTTGAATCATAATGTTTAAACTTATCCATTCATGGTCAGCAGCTATGTAATTTAAAGTCTGATTTTGCTCTATATATAACTTATAAATTATGATTATTTCTGAAGCCGGAATGGTGTGATTCCTTTTTAGATATAAAATATTGAAATGCAGCTATGATTCAAGAAAGAATAAGCCATCAGTGAAGCAAATAAAGCCCAACACAACTCCTGGTTGACTGAGTTTGTCTGTAAAGGAAAGCATTTTGTTTGTCTGCATATAGATCATATCAATATTTTAACTGAGTCACTTTGGCATGTAGAACATTTACCAACATACTAACACCACCCAGAATCATGGCAATGCATGAATGCCAAGCTAAATTCCTAAAGCAAGTAACATGATTAAATGTTCTAACTAGTGTAGCTATTGCATGTTGAAATATTCTAACTATTCTAATGCTATGCTGAGAAAAAAAATCAACAAGATCTTCAGAGAAGTTTGAACAACAGTAACATCCAGTCTCTGATTATACTTGCATCACCTTCGAAACCTGCATCTAGATAAGACTGTATTTCAATGAACTTTAAAGAAACTGGTGTAGTTTTTAACTGAATAGCTGTGTGGTTGTGATTTTGTGAGTATGTGCACATGTGTGTGTGCATGTGGTGAAAATATTTTACAATGCAAACAGTTATGTTGGGAAATCAAAATTAGTCCTGAGAATGTCAATCAGGTGCCAGAACTTTAGAAAATGATGTGAAGGAATATGGAAATCAAGCTTATTCAAAATCTAATTAATGCTGCATATAATTTTGGTTTAAATCTAACAATCCTTAATACCTCAAAATTATTTTGCAGTTAGAGGTCAGGAACTCTGGGGCTATAACTCATGTAAATTAAGTAGTGGATTACTGGAGATTTAATCAATCTGAGACCTCATCACCATAATGGCTAAAATCAAACATACAGTAACAAAGTTATGTTAATGTTAGAACGGCAGAATCTAACAGAACAAAACTCAGTTAAATGTTGTTGTGGAATGCTGGAAACTAAACACATCAAAGGTCTCAACAATAAATTAAAAAAACTTCAATCCAAATTTGGTTGAAATCAAACAATCCTTGAAAATATCTTACTGAGAACAAATTTAGGAGACAAGAAAATCTGGGGTCATCACTCCTCTAAAAAAAAAGTCTTTGAAAACTTATTCAAGGTCAAATCAATTTAAAGCTGCATAAAAAGTCTTTAACCAAACTCTTGATCGATGGACCAACTGACAGATGGAGCGATGGAGTTAGTCTTACAATGTAAGACGTCTTACACTATAGGACAAGGATGTAGTCACTAATTCTTCTTCCATACCATTTTTAAACATTATCCTAAGAAGAAGAAAAAAAAATCATTGTTTTAAAAAAAGATCTAGTTCCCTGCTGTAAAGATTAACTGATCAATCCCTTGAAAAAAAAAAGATATAAAAAACCGATGAAAAACCGATGAATGGCAGAAAGATAACCTAATAACTACAAAGCTCCAACAACTTCAGTGAGTGGGGTCCTAATAATCAAAAGTCAAAAATTAACACCAGCATGGTCAGATCATATGTGGTCGACCCAAACAACATAAATATCAGAAAAGACGCCTTACACTGTAGAACTAATGACCAGGGTTGTTGTAGTCCAACAATGTAAGGTGCCTCCCCCGATATTTAGGCAACCTAAACAACACAAATATCAAGAGAGGTGTCTTACATTGTAGGGCTATGGTTGTCGTTGACCTAGTTGTTTTAACTTTTAGGGCTATATTTTACGAGACATTACTACCATCTGAATCTGTGAAATATATTATACCTTCTTGGAGAAGACTGCAAAATATAATGACGTAATGTTTAAATTTCTTTATCTACGTCGATAAGCACTTTCGGTTTTTGTATTTTTTTTTTTTCTTCAAGGGACTGATCAGTTAACCTTTATAGCAGGGAACTAAATTTTTTTTTTAAAACAATGATTTTTTTTCTTCTCCTTCTTAGGATAATGTTTAAAAATGATATGGAAGAAGAATTAGTGATTTTGTCTACATGTCAGGGGAATAGCATATTTCAAGCTGTTCGAAGTTTAAAAAAAAAAACAACAAATTAATTATTTTAAGAATCTGAGAACTGGTCCCTAAAGATTCATTACAGTTAGCAAAATGCATATTATAAATGTTATATTAACAAAAGCATCTAAAAGAGAAAACTGAAGACATTTGGGTATCTTTTGCCTTCACCCTACATACTCTCCCGCAATGGGCAAGAAATCACAGGTGACAGAAATAGGTGCAGAATTTCCGAACTTTTAACAATGATCATATTACTGTGTCAAAATGAAAATTAACTTCAACTAATTTTGTGGCAACCATATTTGCTTATTCTCTTTGAAATATCTTAGAATATTGCCAAAATAGTGTCGTCCCAAACTGATCTGGTCAATTGGTAAGTTTCATTCCATTTCATTGTCCTTATCTTTCATTTAAATCTGGTATCTGGTGCACGCATTTGACTTACTTGTATCCAAAGTTTTACAGCGAATCATCTTTGATCATGATTTTGCAATAAGAATAGATAGTGTATTCCCTGTTATGTGTATTGTTACATGTGTCATTGTTTCGTGTCATCGTCTTGCATTGGTAAATTGGGACAGTGTATTGTTTTATTGTGATCCGTCGAAATGAAGGATTATACCAGAAAAGGTTACTTCGCTTTTTCTAATGGCATTGATATTAACTGAAGCATCAGGCAGGTCAAAGCAATATCTTGCCCAAGATCACAATAATTATAGCAATTTGGAGGATAAACCAACCTCAGATTCTTCACTCAAACCTTTGTTATCATTACTTTAAACTCGCGTGTGTTGTGTCAAGAGTGCATTGAATGTCATTGTTGCAGAGGCAGTAATGTCCTCCAGGTGAACAAGTTGTTCTCTGCAACATTTTAACATAATTTTTTGGCATTACTTGGAAGTCATGTCAGCAAAATTAAAAATTTGTGGATGGGTAGAAAGATAAGTTATAACTCAAAAGGCCTAAATTATGCAGTTGTGCATATTTATTGAATGTCAAGGCTCCATTTCAGATTGATAGCAATTTGTAATATTTATTTGGTTGAAACTTTCTAAAGAATATGCCATCAAAGAATTACCATACTTATTTTGTGATAGTTTATAGTGCATATTTGGTGTTGGAATTACTTACCCCATTTTCTTGCCCATTAAAAATGAGACTTCAGTTATAAATAAAAAGAAACAATGTAGCTTGTTTAATTCAGAATATTGAAACTGATGGAAACTAATCATAACTCTTTTGTTTTTACTCCTGAATTTCTGGCTTACAGTGTAAAGTAATGAAAATAATTGGCAAAAGGAAATGCAGGTAATATAGGACTTTACAAGCTACATTTGACCCATATCACTATCATCATAATTTCATCATTATTACCATCATTATCAACATCATCTCCAGCATTTTATGTGATGTAGCAAATGAGGTGTAATAAGAAGATGTAACAGCTTCTTAGTGTTTTTTTGTACATAAAATTTATCTTGTGTATTTGACATTTTGTCATCACTGAAGGTTTTGCCTATCTGATTGTGTAATGATGTTTTCTTGAACTGAAGTTCAAGACCTGATGTTATTTACAAATTAGTGATTTTTTTTCATTTAGACTAGCTTTTGGGAACAGTCTGTTATGTCATACGTCAGGTGACTGTGTGTGTGTGTATATATATATATATATATATATATATATATATATATATATATATATATATATATATAGAGAGAGAGAGAGAGAGAGAGAGAGAGAGAGAGAGGCAATCAATTTTTTCATTCCTGTTGTAAGATCAGTATGTGGAATCATTTTCAGTTGTATTCAGATATAATTTGAGACAAATTTATTTAAATTATTTATTGGAATTACAAAGTGCTCATGGACATTTTGGACTAAACGCTAATTTGGGATTATTGAGGACTTTCAGTATTATTGGTACATAATCTCATTCAAGGCTTGGTACATTGGCACATTCAGGACTATCGGAATTCATTCAGAACAAACAATACTTTTGGACTTGTGATGGAACATTTACATGTAGGATTGTTTGAAATTTAACTCACAATACTGTAAGTGTCTACTGAATTTTCATTTTGTATTCTAGAGAAATAAATTGTTTGCTGAATTTTACTTAAATTGTTGGTTTCGCTTCTTTCTGTTATTTGGTTTAAGACCTTGAGTCATGATGACTGACACTGCTTTGTTTAGATCAGGATCTTCTACCAACTTAAGTGGTGGATATTTGTCTGTTTTTTGACCAATTATATAGTAGATATATCATTTTAAGCATATACAGTGTGTATGGATTTTAATCATCCTCATTTTTAAAATTTGATATTATTAAATTCATGATGATCTCAGTAATGAAGGAATATTTTCAATGAAAATTCACTTCCATTTCTGTTCAACTGTTAACAGTTTGAAAATTGATTAATTTTAATTTCGGGTTCATTATACATATTTATGTCAACATCAGAGGATGATTATCAGGTATAACACACAACTTCAAAAGGTCAAATTACCAGCTAACCTACACTGTTGAATTAAACAGGCAAATTTGATCAACAATTAGTTTTTATTCACTTTTTCAGATCATGGATGAAAAACAGCTTATGAAGCAGCTGAATAAATATCTTCCAGACTTTGTTAGTCAAGTGGACCCTGAAGAACTTTTACCATATCTGTCTTGCTTATCCCCAGCATCAAAGGTATTGTTTTCTGCAGTCCAAATGCTTTTCTATAACATCCCTTTGTTACAACATTTAATTGGTTATAGTATTTGATTGTAATGTTGCCCGTCTGAGAAAATTAGTTCAGTTATTATGTTTTTATCACCTGATGCACCAAAGCCAGATAACCCATAGTGGTTATGTGGTTATTTTAACAACAAAGGTGCTGTGAAAGGGTGATAATCACACTTCATTCATATATATATATATATATATATATATATGTTGTATGCCTGTCTGTGCTATGGATCTCTTGTTTGCACTGAATTTTACATTTCTCCTGCACAGTTTCATATAGCACTGGATTTAAGCAGTACTTGCAGCTGAAAGTTCTGTGCCCTTTGATTTGGTTTGGTGCCTTATGGCACAGCAACACAAGTAGGTTATTTAGTGCCAGGACAATTAGAGCAAAGTGCCTAGCCCAAGGACACACCACAATAGCTGATCCAGGCTGGTCTGATGGTAGGATTTAAACACACACCCTTCGGTTGCGAGTCCAGTGACCACTCACTTTCTAGCTTTGGTACAGTAAACCATAGATAGGATTGCAGACTTATGGGTTTAACTTTTTTTATGTACTGATATTAATTTTGTGCATTGGTTAAATACTATTTGCTTTGCTACTTTTGTTTGTATTTTCACAAAATTGTGTGAGGTAAGAAAAAGAGAACTGTGGCCTTACAGCACTTTTCAGATTCCATACATTTCTGACCTAAAATGTTAAATCTTCTTTCACATAATAGTTAGACATTACTTTTATTTATTTAATTTCCTTAATGTATGTGCCCAATGAATTAAGAAAAGAGACACCTCCTAGAGACAGCATTGTCTGCCATTATGACCCCATGACAGATTCACTTATGGTTTCAAACTGATTTTATGAAGAAAATGATGCAAACATGACAGTTAAAATTTCCAAAAATATATTTAGAAACTGCTTTCATCAATTCTGTTCCAACAACACAAATTGTTGTTTACCTATTGTTATGTATATCTGTATTTTATGTAACTTCTGGTATATGATTTTATTTAATTTTCATAATTTTTATTTATGGTCACAAACTGTATGGAATATTTTTTATTATAAATTTGGCTCTGTTGAAAACACAGATCACATAGAATCTATAAATAGTTGTTTACCTACATACATGTTGACAATTAGTAATAATAATTGTAATAATAATACTTAAAATGGCACCTATGGCTTCCCCATTGGTTGCATGAGTTCATGTGAATTTAGTACGTCGTGACTTATTACGTTGTAAATCAATAGTGTATGTTGTCATATGGGGTCCATTTCAAAATACAGTCGCAGTTTATGGTGTATATAAGGGGAAAGTTAAACATTCAGTTTCATTCCAATTTCTGGAGTCATTCACACATTTTGTGTTCCTGATGCAAGTCTGCAGATATATTTTATGTTGTACTTAGATATTTTTCGAGAGGAAAAACATTTGTTTGGAATGTTCAATGGTGATTGAAAGTGCTCATTATTTGGACAATAATATTATTCTGGAACTGTTATAAATTATTCGAAAGAATTCTGGACGACGCCATCTTGACAACGTCACAGTTGTTGGAGGACCAGTACATTTCCGGTATTGAAATTATTTGGGACTTTTCATTTGTTTAGGACTATCAAAGACTAATAAGGACAAATTTGGATTCACTTCATTATACTGTAAGTTCCTCTCACATTTTTCATTTATCACTTTAATAATTAAATTGTTTGTTGAGTTTTACAAACCTGGTTTTGCCTCTTTTCTGTTACTTAAGTTTGTGACCATAGAGTCATAAAACTATTCATGTGTTAAGTTTTGAAAAACAAGGTGGCAGACCTGCCAACCCTTAAAATTTTGCTATGCATCTTATAGAAATGACCCTTAAAATATGGACTTTTGGAATAAAATAAATTGCAGAAATATGATTGTTTGCTGTAAAATCTGGTTACTGGTTTGTCCATGTTTATTTCTGATCCAGGTTTCATAATAGATTGAGTGGATCTGGTCAGGGAAACAGACCAACTTTACTGGAGTACCTTAGGTGCTTTAAACTGTGCATATTTGGTGATGCAAAATGTCTGCATTATCAATTTGCTGCTTGTCAAGTGACATGTCAGGACAAAAATGGCAATAAACATTGTAATAGTTTTAATAGGACAGAAGAATACAAGGACACATTCAGATTCTTGGGGGGAAAAGTCAAGAAGGGCAATTATTACGATTAGTGGACATCATGAGTTGATTTGAGTATGTCACATGATGGGAAAGATGATTGCCGTTGGGCCCATGTGAAATTTGTTTTAAGGATCACATGAGGATTAGTGATATCAAGAAGCCATTAAGGTCCATTTGGTTTGGAATGCAGTTTGTGAAACTGTACAGGAGGTAATTAAGGTTCAAGTAAACTTTACATACTTTCAAGTTGAACACAATATTTACTGATGCTGCATGAGTCTTGGATCACAATTTTGGACTTTTACATGTGTGTTTTCCAGCTTGACAATAGCAGTTCATTATATTTTGTTACACCTTACTGAAAACTGGCCCATCTTAGAGAAAAAAATTGACTGCCTTACTGAGAAAGTTTCAAAAGAATTGGCAGATCTGAGTTGGTATGTTTTCATCATCAAATAATAACTTGCAGAAATCAGGCAGTGATAATGAATGATAACTTCCTGGGGAAGGGGCCTAATGGTCAGTCAGCAATTAAAACACCTTAAACTGCTTGGCTAGGTCAAAAGAGCATTTCAAAAGCAATAAACTGCTGTCACTTAGTTTATATCAAACATAAGAAGGCAAAAATAATTTTTGCTTTCGTGATGGAAGAAGGTGAAGTTGACCTTTCTTCAACTTTGTAACCCATTTCAACCGGTAGCATGAACTCTGTTGAAGGTAATACAACAGTTTTCTGTGGTTACTAGAGTATAATGGACCCATCTGTGAACAGAGAGTCACTGATCTTCCATCACATGAAGCGCTAGAGAATCAGGTTTAAAATAGCCTTGATCGCATAAAACACTGGAAAATCAGGCTTGAAATAATCTCGATTACATGATGATCACCTTTATTAACATCTTGAAAAATGGTTTGCCATGCAGTGACATAATGTTTAGTTATATCATAGAGTAATTAAAGTCCTTAATGGGGCTTTGGGTGGCCTAGTGGTCTAAAGCACTCGCCTTTACCAATCAATTCCACCTCAACTCTATCCGTGTTTGTCTAAGTCTTGGGCTTAGCCTTTGTGGGTATGTGAGAATGCTTGTCAGTAGCTACTGATGGGTCAATGGGTTTTACCAGGGTTTTCCCAGGCTCTTCTTCCACTAGTTGTACTGGTTGTCATTTATAGCCTATCTTGCACTGAGAAAAGACATTAAACCCCAAACAACAATGAAATCTTTAATATTATATCATAAAGAGAATCTTGAACTCATGTTCACAGTAACCCAGACCTGTGATCATTCACCTCAAAGTGAAAATGTTCATCATCCACAAAGTCTGGAAACTGCAGATGGTGGAGAACTTGAGTTATTGTGTGGAAACCATGTTTCATCTTTTTAGTTTAATTTATGAAACCATTTGCAGAGCTCTAGAACATTTGTATCAGTGTATATTACACAAATTTTGGTCAAAATAGGCAGGTGCAGATAAAACCACACATACCATTATTTTAGAGAATTACTTTCTCATATTCACAAATGGTTGTTTCATTGGGTACCAGTAATTAATGGAATCAATTGTGCAATGCACCACATCATTGAGATGTTTGTGTCAGATGTTTCAAAAGTGTCTCAAAGATGATTAATCTGATTAAATGTTTGAAACATTTCATCTCATTGTATTTTTGATGCAACAATTAATGTCATTGGATTTTATTTGAAACATTTCAAGTCATTGGATTTTATTTGAAACATTCATGCCATTGGATCTTATTTGAAACAATTCATGTCATTGGATTTTTACAGACAAGTATCAATTCAGAATATCACTTGGTGAGTGGCTTGTTCACAATTGAAAATGTCTGATTGTAAACAGAGTACAGTAGCTAAGTACTGAGATTTCTTTCAGAATACTTAGTGCCATTCAAACTTTTTGAGCCAGAATAAACAAATCTATCAATAATAACAGCCTGAATTGAATGTATTAATTGGATATATGGTGTGAAATACACAATTGGAAATTTTTTGTCTGAAGATAGATTACACCTACAAGTACTTCTGAATAAGAACCTACATTTATCAATTGATCTGTTACATCTGAGTACATGTATAATTTATCAATTGATCTGTTTCATCAGAGTATAATTTATCAATTGATCTGTTATATCCCTGTATAATTTATCAATTGATCTGTTACATCTGAGTACATGTATAATTTATCAATTGATCTGTTTCATCAGAGTATAATTTATCAATTGATCTGTTATATCCGTGTATAATTTATCAATTGATCTGTTACATCTGAGTACATGTATAATTTATCAATTGATCTGTTTCATCAGAGTATAATTTATCAATTGATCTGTTATATCCGTATATAATTTATCAATTGATCTGTTACATCTGAGTATAGTACAGTTATCTTGACAGTGACATCTGTGATTGTTCAGGTTGTTCAAAGAAAGAAAATCATTGAATTTTGAAAATATAAAACACAATAATTTGAGATTATGAATAGATTTGAAGATGTTTTGGTAGATACTTTAAATGCTAGGCATACAGCATGCACTCTAGAAGGCACTTTGTATTGAATCTAGTCTTCATTTTGTGGACTGTATTCAACTGTGGTTTTATTAAAATGCAAATTAAGGTTCTCTTTGTTCCATCAAACTCTTTACTTCTAGACTTGGGGCTCCAGGTGGCTGAGCGATCAAAGGCACTTGCTATTACAGATCACTGACATCGCAACTCTGTAATGTGTGAGTTAGAGTCTTGAGTTTGGCTTGCACAGATATGAAAAAAAGCTTGCCTTTGCTTCCAATGGGTAGGTGGTCCTTTCCAGCTTCTCCCTCCACCAGATATACTGACCGCCATGTATAGCCTGTCATGTGCTGAAAAGTAGCATTAAACACACAGAACCACAAACCACAACTTTTATTTTATACCATTACTGTTTTTTAAATGCCTGTTATAAGGTGGCTTGTATTATGATGATGTTGTTCATCCAACTATTCATCTGTTACCACATTTGGTTTCTGCTAAATAACTTGAGCTGTTCATCATTCATAGTTACCAAACATTGTTGATGACTTGTGGTTGGGGTAGCAATGAGCCCTATTAATTTGATGTTAAAACTAAAAGAAGAAAAATGGTTTCTACATGATAACTCAGTTTTCCACCATCTGCAGTTACCATCCTTGTGGATGGTTTGTACTTGGGTAAAGAACAACTGTTTCAGTTTGAGGTTAAAAGATCACAGGCCAGGGTTACTTTGAATGAAAGAATAGTTTCTGCACAATAACTTGAGTCCTTTGCTATGTACAGTTACCTAAATTTGTGCAATGCTTGTAGTTTGAGAAAGGAAGAGACCGAATGGTTTTGGTGTCAACAGTCAGCATCATCGTGACACAAAGAAGAAAAATGGTTACTGCAGAATAACATTAGATCTGCATCACAGACCTGGACCAAACTTTGTGGAGGGCTTGCACTAGCACTAAGAAAGAAGCATCAATTTGGAGGGAGGGAAGAGGGGGGTGGGGTGTCAAAAAATTCAAAAGTCAAGGTCACTGGCTGACAGAAGAAAATGATTTCTGCACAAAAATTTCAGTTATCTACAAAGAAGACTAATAAACACAGGGTGGGGTGGGTGTATAATGTGCCATTCATAGTACTCTTGTTTAATCTCTTGAAAGAATGTTTGCAGCACTTGCTGCAACCCTGAGATTACTTGATAATTCAACTAATTTGTGAACCATACTTAATTTATCACATAGCTCAAAAAAATGACATGTTACAAAGCCTGAAAGAGGTTGATACATGATCAGTGGGTGTTTATGATTGTTCCTTAAAGGTGACTACAAAGAACATGCAAATATATTAGATGCTTTGGCATATTTTTTCTTGTCTGGTGGAGTACAAAACAGGAGTCCCCTCCAGAGGTCTGTGACCAGCTGGCTGAAAAGAATTTCCAGTAATCCAAGATAAGACCATTTCTTTTTTTCCTGATACTCATGAGTAGTAGCAAGATTTTCAAGATGTTCTCAGTGGTGGCCAAATTTTTAATGCATGATCTGTGTCTTTTCATTTAGAACCATCCAGTCATCATAAGAAGTCTTTTGTTGAAAACCCCATGAAATGTGACCTTCCATTTTGGAGGAGTTATGACGAGATTTCAATATGTCCATCACAGTAGCCATATTAGATGTCAAATCAACACCATGTTTATATATCACCAACTTGATGTCATAAGAAGTCTTCTGGTAAAAACATAGTGTTGATTTGATTTTCTGTTCAGGAGGAGCAGTAATAACAATAATTTGTCAAGATGCCTGCCAAAAAGCTATATTGGAATGTCAGATTGGCACCACTTTTATTTATGACTAACTAGACATCATAAGAAGTCTTCTGGCAAAAAACCATGCCAATACAACTTTCTTTTAAGAGGAGTAGCTTTAATGTTTTAAAAGATGGCTACAATCATGGCCATATTGAATGTCAGATTCATTTTCATTAATACCAACTGGCTTATGGGATGAAAGCAGTTGGGTGACACAAGAAAGATTTTATGATACCAAATGGCATGGCAGATGAATGGATTTAGGCTTGAATTTCTTTCATTTTATTGCTCCAGTTTTGGTATCATATGAAAACAATAGATAAAAGTAGGTTGGAGCAACAAGAATAGAGAATATTTGTGCTATGGAATGTACAGTCAAACTTTTAATGTCATTATAATAAAATGGCTTCCATTTTTCACAGGCAAGACAAAAAGACCCTAACAGACTGAGGAAAAATCTTCAGAAATACAGTTATGTTGTACTAAAGTTTTAGTTATCTAGGAATTGTGGTATAAGATATTGAATCTGATTCAAGGCTCATGCTGTGAGGTGATGTGGGCAACTAAGTAACCCAAAAATTGTTAACTTGACCTTCGTCTGTTAGGAAAGTGTAAACCTAGTGACAATAGTTGAAGACTTTTGAGATGCTTCCTCAACTCAGCCAAGTAGTTAGTGTTATAGCCCTAGGTGAAATGTATTGGTGTGACCTTAGCTGTACTGACAAAGCAAACTTTTGTACATTCACAGGCATATATTTTAATAGCTAATTGACCATTAAGTCCTTTCCCAACAAGGTATTGCTGACCAGTTTCCACAGGTTATCATTAGATGATGAAAAGTTGCTAATTTGTATTTTGAAATTTAAACATTCATATGTAAATACTAATTTGTGTTTTAAGAATAGAATCACTGAAAGCACTTTCTAAGATTTATATGAAGAATTTAACTTCTGCGCTTGCCTTATTTTCTTTGCAAAATCAGTTTGAAAACCATAATTGAAGCTGCTGTAGGGTAATAATGGCAGACATTTTGTACTTGGAAGTACTTCTTCATAGGACTGACTTTTTTCATAATTCATTTTGCACATAAATTAAGGAAGACATACAATTCGTACAAAGCGATGTCTGAACATTATGTGATAAGATTTTGACAAACAATACAGAAGTTTAGGTCATATGAGAAGATACTGTGTAGAGGAATTCAAGAAGCACTATTAGGTCAAGGTCATTTTATTACATCACTCATTTTTGTAAAAATTAAAAAAAAAAAAAGCATCAAAGCAAATAATATTCAACCAACACATGATGTTATTACGAGTACATAGACAAATATTAAAGCCATAAATTTCCAATCCTATCTTTGGAATGCTGTACCAAAGCCAGAAAGTGAGAGGTCATATTAAGAAAATACTTTTTTAAATAGATGCACTTTCATGGCATGAATTGTGCCATATTTCCAAAATCTGTACTTGGCTCTATGCCAAATCAGTTTCTTTAATGCTTCACTTCATCATTGATGAATAGCTGAAGTTTCATCATTGTAATGACCAATAGGTATAAACAGTAAATCGACCGCCACTAGAACAAGCAATTTTTATACTTTTAAAAGCTTCACCAAAAAATGACAGTTCAAATAATTTGGATTTAATTTAGAATCAGCTTCCTCAGCATGCAGTTCAAATGATTCGGATTTAATTTAGAATCAACTCCCTCAGCATGCAGTTCAAATGATTTGGATTTAATTTAGAATCAACTCCCTCAGCATGCAGTTCAAATGATTTGGATTTAAGTTAGAATCAGCTTCCTCAGCATGCAGTTCAAATGATTCGGATTTAATTTAGAATCAACTCCCTCAGCATGCAGTTCAAATGATTCTGATTTAATTCAGAATCAACTCCCTCAGCATGCAGTTCAAATGATTCTGATTTAATTCAGAATCAACTCCCTCATGATGCAGTTCAAATGATTCGGATTTAATTTAGAATCAACTCCCTCAGCATGCAGTTCAAATGATTCGGATTTAATTTAGAATCAACTCCCTCAGCATGCAGTTGTAACGTTGAGATTACTCATCACTGTAGATTGAATGGTTTAACGCTGGTGTGAAGACATGTGCTTTCATGTGCATGTTATAGGGGTTTTTTTCAGACTGGTTTAGAAATGTTTTCAACTGTTATTTTCTTGTGAAGTTTTAGAAACTAACAAAAATTACATTTGTAGTTTAACTGGCAGTTGGTTAAGTATTTTTAGCTATCTCTAATTACAATACTGTAAGCTAGTTACTCCTGTCAGTTAAAATTAATTACATGTATAGTTCTGTTTGCACTCTTTTGAAGTCATATGGCCAAAATACATTGCATGTTTTCTCGCCATCTAAAGATAAATACATTCAATATTAATACACTGCATACATTCATACATTTACAAAATGTGCTTATAATAACATACAACAAAGAGAATTTTCTACTTGACAATAAAGTATTGCTTAAAACCAATGTTAAATGTAAATGTGCATAATGAGAAATAGAGGATACAGTTCAATAAGACTACCATGGTGTACACACGTTTTATATATATATATATATATATATATATATATCTTGATTTGCTGCCACTTCACTGGGAACTTCAGTGGCTCAGAGGACTCGTAACCAAAATGGTGCGGGTTCAAATCCTAATATTGGATTGGGTTGAGTCATCTACTATGGCGTGTCCTTGGGCAAGGCACTTTATTCCAATTGCCTCGACACTAAATAACCTACTTGTGTGGCAGTGCTGTAAAGCACCAAACCAAACTTAAATCCATTTTGCCCTGCCCTGCCCTACTCTTACTTCTCCCTAAGGTGGCACTCTACAGTTTCGTATTTTGCATAGGGTTAGACCTTTAAAGAAAAAGAATTTCCTCGGATTTCCACATTGGTTTTACTGACTATTTAAAAAAGACCTTATACCTCATAGGTATTGTTCTAAGAACCATTAGTTCCCTTTATTTTAGTGTATGATTGATTGGTGTAATATGGGTTATAGAGTATACAGCTTGGCCTTACTCCTTATGTGCACCTTTCAAAATACTGCTAGCTCCAGCTGGTCATTTCACTTCCTGGACTTCAGAGGTAAATTGTAAAAAAAAGAAGAGCCCAATAACTTTTATTACATTTTATATACTTGGTAATTCATCCATTGCACTTTCAGAAGCAGGTATTGTCTAGTTGGACAAAATTCAATATCCCTGCTTTAATAGGTGCTAAAGATAGGGTACTTTAGACTTATTCAGGCTGATATTTTTAGTACAATTGAGCAGCCATTTTAGTTAGAAGTGTGCTTAGATCATGTACAATTTCCATAAGTATAATATCCAAGGAAATGTCAGCCACATTACATCAAAATAGCATAGAGCTATGCCAAAATTCTCTCCGCTGTGCATGTTTCAAATGCAAACAACTTCACTTTACGTATGTCACTCTCTCAAAAGTACATAATAACTGTTGAGTTCCCTCCAATCTGTCCAATAGCAAAAGTCGCTTTTCCTTAAAATTCAAGTCAAGCTTGACCCCTGATGACAACAAAAATTGTAACACAGAATAAGATATTTTTTGCACCTCAGTTAAGATCAGAAAGCAAGACCAGACAATAAAGTACTCCAGAGATCCATTGCTCGTAATCATGAATTTTGATACACTATAATTGCTTGCACATGTATATAACATGCCCAACTGAGTTGGTAGGTTTTAAAGACTTTCTGAGCACATTATTGGCTGTATCATGCCAAGGAAATTGGAGCTTTGTACCTTTCCAGAAGATAAACTGTGGCAGACAACACTGACAAGCCTGGGTTAGTATTGTAGATGAGACCCTCTGATAATTAGTTATTGCTATACCTGCTGAGCTACCACGAATTCCCATCTGCAGAGAGGGGAGAATTCAGTTTTCTTATGTTGCATATATTGACTAGGACCAATGCTGCATGCTCTGTTGATGATTTCATATAAACGAGCAGCAGGCAGGGTGAACCCTACAAACTGGTTTCGAGCAAGTTTTTCATAAAATAAAGGTTCCTACGGGGGCTGAAAAAAAATAATGTCAATAACGCTAAACCGAACCTCCTAACTTTATTATTACCATATAGTTTGAAAAAACGGATAATAAATCGTTTTAGTTAGCTCATTTTTTGTTATTTTATTTTTGACTTTTTTTGTTTTTATTTTTATAATGCTTTTAGTTTACTTACCGGGTCAATTAATTTTTGTTGTTTTTCACCCTGCCTGCTGCTGTAAATTAAACAGCCAGTATAAATATTATTAATAATGGTCATTATTGGCGAACCACATTCTGCAAGACTTGCAAGAGAGCGGCTAGAAGCAATTAGGAAGTTTATTCCTCTTCGTGATGCTGTCAAACAACAAATACAAGAACGTCAGGAATCTCATGTTGAATTTGAAGAGGATACAAAACAATTATTTAAACCTATTACAGAGACAACTAAACCTCTTCTTCCTGCTTTAGAGAAAACCGCTGAGGCAACTGGAAAAATAGCAGAAAGAACTAAGAAAACAAAAAAGATTCTACGAGAACTTCCAGCTGAAATAGCTGCTGCTCAACCAATGAAAGAAATACTTGAAGGTATTGACCAAGCTCGTGCTGAAATAGGCGATATAAAAGATCGTATACCGGAATCAGAGAAAGAATCAGAAGCAAGATCCAGGGTTAATTTAGTTTATAAGTTTACTGAAGAATCTATTAATTTTATTAGAAAAGCTGATGATCCAAAATTAATTGAGATTGCTGCGAGAAGCTATTATAATCAAAAACAATTTTTAAAATCTGAATTCTTTGGTGATCCCGCAAATGAGGATACTTGGCACAAATGGATATATCGTATATGCTATAACATTAATCAAGTTCGAAGCAACGATCAAAATTTTATTGACTATAAAAAAAAGATAAATGACTATATTGCACAACAATTATCACAATCTCCAAAACCACAAAAACAACCACGATTTAAATTACCACGATCACCAGTGCTACCACCACTACCACAACAAGTATCACCACAACCACAACCACAACCACAACAACAACAACAATTGCCACAACTATTACTACCACTACCACCACAACAACAATCTCCAAAACAACAAACACCAAGCAGAAAGGAAGAGGAGGAAGAAGAATATTTGCCGTCAGACACCACTTCTGGCAACATAAGTGGAAGTGGATTTACTACTCATGGAAGTGGTCTCGTTACTCCGTGTCCTAATAACGTCCTTGCTGATGTTGATCGATTAGAAATCCTCATCGGAGGAAAACGAGCTGGTAATAATTCTCCAGAAATAATTAATGAAGCGGCCGATATTTGTAGACGATTATTTACTGGTGGTATTATGGACGTTGATGTTTATCAGTCTCTTATTAATGAAATTGCCGATGACTACCATAGTGACTGAGTACGTAATTAAATACAATTACTATAATAAAATGATCGTACATAGTACTCAACGTGGACCAACCATGGTCAGGATAATAAACTCACGATTACCAGTATACAAAACAACCTACGGAGATGGACTAGGTGATGTTGTTCAGGGTCTATTTAGAAGGATAGCCCCAAAAGCAATACCGATTGCAAAGCAACTGGGAATGAAAGCTATTGATGTTGTTCATGAAAAAGGTATTGGTGCTATGGGTAATCTCGCTGGTAAAGCATTTTCAGCGATCAAAGATAGACTAGCACGATTAATACGACGAAAACCTCAACCAGTAGAATTAGCTAGTACTGAAGTAATGCCTGCAAATGTCAGTAAAATAATAAATCAAGTTGCTAATCAAAAACTAGCAGAGTTGGCTGATGTACCAATGTCAGAAAAAGAAAAAATATAACCGCTAGTCTGATAGCAGGAAGTGGTCTTCGTTTTAGACGATAATAATTATAATAAAGATGTTCAAGCGCATATCTGATCCCGCATTCGACATGGACGCACCAGTACTCAAAGATGAGTCTGTGCGTGATTATCAATATTATTCTTATGATGCACGAATTCCAGATCAGCGTGGACGAATTGAACTACAAGTTCAGATACAAGTAGATATTTCTTACCCGCTGAGGCGTTTATTGAAGTAGAAGGTGAAATTTTAAATAACACTGCTCCTGCAGCACCAGTAGCATATGGAGCTAATGTTATTGTTGGTTTTGTTAATAATGGTATTATGGCGTTATTTGACAGCGCTACGTACATGATTGACGGAAAAAATATTGAATCAATTCAGAAAGACGTCGACGTCGCCACAACGATATTGGGTCTAGCACGATACAGTGATGATTATTCAAGATCGGCTGGTCCATCAATGATGTTTGCAAAGGATACAACTGATTTTCCAGAAAGTAGAAACGTTAATGTAGGTGATGTGAGAGCTGCAGGAGGAGCTGCAGATGCCCCTGCAGTATTATCGATGAATGCAAATTTCAACTTAGGATTTGCAGCACGTAAATCAATGTTAAAAGGTGACAGGAGAGCATTTTCATGTGCAATTCCACTTTCACATATATTTGGATTCTGTAGAAATGTCAGAAAAGTCATTTTTGGAGCTAAGCATACAGTTGTACTTGTACGAAAAGCAACCGACGATGATGCAATCTGGCGACCTGGTGTAGTTGATGCTGGTAGAGTAATTCTTACTAAGCTTTCATTATGGATGCCAGTGATGACTCCAACAATATCTGAAGAAGATCGGTTAATATCTTTTATGAGTCAAGGTGGTAAATCAATGTTATCATGGTTGACAATGACCACAGATGCTATCCAGAGTAATATTAATGGTTTATTTACATGGCAAATAGCATCACAACAAGGTGTTTCTGCACCGCGACATATATTTATTGCGCTTCAAAATGCTGCACGAGTAAACGATCAAGATGAAAGCATAATGATATTTGACAAACTTGGTGTTTCTGAAGTTTCTTTAAGGATAAATGGACATCAAGAACCATCCGAGGATATATTGTTGAATTTCGATCAAAATCATGTAGCACGTGCATATCATCGATTAATGACGTTCATGGGACGTGATCAAAATATTGATACTGGTTTACAAATATCAAAGTTAGATTTTACAACTTTATATCCAATTTATTACTTTTCGCTCGAACATTTAGATTTAACCAGACAGTCTGTAGTCGATATACATTTTCGAGCTCATGTTAATAGAGATACTGGAGCTGTCACTAATTACAGAGCAATTGCTGTTATACTCAGCGATAAATCGATGTTACTTGAAGGTGCTGGTGGACGAATGCCAGTTGTTGATGCTCCAGTCGAAAATATGTAACATGTAATTAGATCATCTATGATAATTATAATGTCATATAATCACGTTAGTGTCAGTCTGACTCCTGGTCAGATTAAAAGGCTACAATCAGCATAAAAAAATGACTGTGGATTAAAAATATCGCTAAAGAAAGAACAGATGAGCGGTTCAAATAAATTATCTCTTACAGAACGTCAGCTCAGGCATTTCAATGAAGCCAAAAAATCAAATAAAGGTATAAAACTTAATCTTTCTGCGGGCGCTATCAAAGACATAGTTAAGACGGGTGGTATATTTCCACTTCTTGCAGCTATACCAGCATTAATTGCCGCTGCAGCCCCTGCTGTTGCAAAAGCAGCTGCATTAGGCGCTGTTGGAACCGCTGCTGGAATGGCATTAAAGAAAGCAACCGGACAGGGAATCATACACGCAGAAAACTTTAAAAAAAGATCACGGGCAAAACAACACGGAAGACGTCTAAGAGCACCAAACGTACCACAGCCGGGCCGTCTAAGATTACCAGGCCCAGTATACGGTCGCGGTCTCAGATTACCAGGGACTCCACATTCATGGTACGGAAAAGGCCTAAGATTACCAGGGACAGTTTACTAATATCACTTATGTCCAATTTTGATTTACTAGATGCTGCTAAAAAATTAAAAATAAAAAATTTCAGAGGAGTTTTTATGCGTGATCAATTACCAAAAAAACCCAAACGATATTGAAACCGGTATTATTAATCTCGATAAAAACTCTGGTCCAGGCACACATTGGGTTGGATATGTAATTGATCCACGTTGAATTATTTATTTTGATTCATATGGACTAGCTCCACCAAAAGAATTCTTAAAGTATGTTAGCGGCGATCAAAGTACTCCAATATGGTATTCAACGCTACCAACACAAACATTAACTGATCCACCAATATGTGGTCGAGAAGTACTTAATGTACTTGATGCTGTATCAAAATCAACAAAACCACCTTATAAAGTAGTGCATGAATATACTATGTTGTCACATTTAAACAGACATTAGTAAATATAATGGTGGATATTTACGGAAGATCTTCTCGTGGTAAAGCTCAGCAGCAAGCTGATTTATCTAAATACGCAACTCTCGATCAGCTCAGAAATGAGATTGACGATTTTTTAAACATAACCAGTGTTGATCAAAATGAAGTAGTTGTTTTTCAGGATAAAGAAGGACGATTAAAAACTAGTAATATACAACTGCGAGATGTACTCATATGAGTTCCTAATGCAGTTGTTAATAATATAGTCACTTTTACTGATCAGGGTAAAATACAAGATTCCGGTACGTCAGTCAGCGATTATATTAAGAAAGCTGGTGATTTGTTCACGGGTGACATTATTATGAATCAAAATAAAATTATAGACCTTGGAAACCCAGTCGCAGATACAGACGCTGCAACAAGGAAATATGTCGACGATCAAGAATCTAAGTACGTATTAGTCCACGGCGGTATAATGCGCGCATTTCTCAATATGAATAATAACGGCATTAATAATCTTAGAACACCGGAATTAGATTTTGATGCTGCAACAAATAAATACGTCGATGATAAGGAAATTCCTCTTAAAAAAATCAATGACGAAATGACTACACTCAGTAATACTTTTTCCAGACATGTAGAAACGTTCTTAAATTTTCGTAGAAATATAAACAAAACCATTAAAGATTTTTTTGGGGAACAACCAACCGTTGAAATAAAACTAGCCGACGTTAACATGAAACTCAATGATATTGTCAGTGGAATACCTAATATTGTTCAAAAAACTAATCTGATTAAAATTCCACACGGACAAATTAAAAATATCGTGTACACAGTAGCATCAGGATTAACAACATGGTCACCACAAAATAACACTCTCGAACATACCGCAGAAGTAAGTGGGTTATACAGGTTATCTATGTACGGTTCGGAAATTACTGCGGCAACTTCATTATCACCGAATGTATATCATAATCCTATATTGGTGATGCTAACCAAGAACATCAAAGAAATCTTTACGTTGACATCAACGGAAATACCTCCGAGACGTTACTGGTGGTACCTAGAATTCGTAGCTGAAACTTAATTAAATGACGTTGTTAGTATAATGGATCAAAACCAAAGACCTCAGTCCTACATCGACGTTCAACGTTACAGATACAATCAAGTATATGAATGTCTGACTAAACTAAAGGATTTTATTGATTATTATAACATAAAAATAAAAAAATACAAAAGGCGTATAGTTGTCATCGATGTAGTTGTTTACTCGGTTTCTGCTGTTATTGCTGGAACAGGATTATTATTATCAACATTGACGATGACAGCACCTGCTGTTGTAACCATCATTGTTTCAGCATCAACAACTATTGCTGGTGTTCTCGGTGTTATAGCTAAAAAGATAGATACTTGTACAAATGCTAAATTGCACGATTATATGATTAAATTACATACAGTGGCAGAGGCATGCTCTAAACTATCTTTGTACATTTCTTCATGCGTCAGTGATGGTGAAATATCCGATACTGAATTTGCGATGATGATGAAACCTATGATGACGCGTTTAAGGTGATTGCTAATGATTTTAGCGAATTAAATAACAATGATAATAATAATAATGACAGACAGGGAATTACTTCAGCAGATCGTCACTAATACAACTCCGTCAAAAACTACCATGATATCGTTCGACCAATCCTGAATTTAGTGTCAATTTTCCAACATCAATTCCAGCAAAGGAAATAGCATTAGCACAATTGCGAGTTTATTATAGCTGGCCCAATATTAGATCAAAACCATTTGGTGGACTACAGCCAAATAATTCGCTGGTATTCGCTAATAAGAATAAGCCTGATGGAACTCCTGATTGGCAAGTAGTTGCTATTCCAACGGGCAGTTATCAAATAGAACAGGTTAATGATGAGTTCCAATGCAGAATTAAATCTATTACAGGAAAAGAATCCAAAATAGCAATTACTGTTTACGAACCAACATTATCGGCGGTGATTGAAATAAATTCCCCTGATTATTCCGTAGATATTTATCAAAGTTCGATTAGATCAGTATTAGGATGGCCTCAAGATACACCGGTTTATCAAGGACCACCAGAACCACAACGATCTGATTTCGTCGTAGATGTTGAAAAATTAATAAAACTTCCAGAATATCGAAAAACTTATCCATTTATAGAGATTCCGGATGCTTATCGTAGTTATGCACAGTATACTCATTTTATAGATTTCGTTCGGGGTAAAGGTACAACAAGAATAGCAACAATTAATGTTGAAGAAATTAACTCAAAATCAAGACCAATTAAATCTGAACATGAACGTGTACTTAATGATCTGAGAAATTTATTTTCCAGCATCAGCACTTCCTACAACGATGACTTAAAAAATCAAATAATTGAAACAATACAACATTTGAGTCAAGTTGCATCAGACTTAGAATATGTAAATAAGGCTATCGTTGACAGAGAAAAAACATTAAATGTACCGGCAGATAGATTTCTTAATACTTACATAGTTAATGAAGACGGTCCTATTCAGCGTGTAAGTTATAAACGTTTATTTAAAACAGTGTTTCTTAAATATTATGGAATTACAGAAGAACAGCTACCAACATTTATAATTCTGGGATTTAACTCTGAAGAGCTAAAGAAATCAGTTAATGATTTTATTGATGAACACTTTAAAAGAATATGTGATTCATGGAAAAAATTAATACCTACACCAACTATTCTTAAATATAATAATGATCCACATGGTGGAGGCCGCCATATCTCACCTGGTATTGTTAATATAACATCAACGATCGCGGTCAGTCTAGTATGTGACATAATTGATGACAGCTATCAAGTAGATCTTTCAAAGTCTAACCAGGCTCAACAAGGGTATATATTATATTCATTTAGCCCTCAAGTACCGCCCGGGTGGTTAATTATATCTGAGCCAATTAATCCAATTTATCTACGTGTACATAATCCATTATTGTCAAGAATAAATTTTAAACTTACTGACCAGACAGGATACATTTTGGATCTAAGACAAGAATCACTTAATATTAATTTGTATATACGCTCGTAGAACGTCTGAGTAAATAATCAGGGGGAAAAAAATAATCAGATTCTGAAATAATCTGATGGGTAGTTTACTAATCAAAATTAATCAAAAACAGAATAAATAATCAATTCCTATGATTAAAGCAATTGTATATATAATAAAGCAAGATAACTCTGCTATCTCTCTCCGCGGAGTAAATTAAACGATTATTTCCCCTTATGTACTACGTCATTACCTGTACAAACCTAGTTGTACATACGTGTATATTAGCTTGATCGAACGAAGCGTATTAGTCCGTCTGTCTGTTCATCCTTACAGGCTTGTTAAAAAACAACCTGTTTGATATATCCCTGCCCTATAATGTGAACAGTGTTGTATTCTGATAGTAATTTTAAAACCTTAAAATGAAAAATATATGTGTATAAAGGCCGTACTGGAACAGGATGTACTTTATCGATTTTGTGTGGGCTTGGCTGACATAGTAGTTATTCATCTTCAGACTGCATGTATATTACCTGTGTCTGTAATTTTAAGTAATCTCGTTTTATGTATACAAGTGGTAATATATTTTAGTAAAATCATAAATTTCTTGATTTATTTAAAAAATGTAATACTCTCGTGTTAGTCATATACTATATAATAATTTCTCGAGTATATACACTCAACCGAATGTCATAGCTTAGTGCAAGAATATTTGGATTCTGGTGCTGAAGGTCTGTCATTCGATTCCCATGACTGGCGGGGGTGGGTATATGGTCCAAAGGTTGCCAATTTTATTAAGATTGGGGGGCACCGCCCCGAGGTTTCATGAACCCCTCACCACGTCACGCCACGTGGTGAGTGCATTTTGCACTTACCCCGGGGTTTGATTTGGTGGGGGGTTATATGAAACCGCAATGCCTAGATACCCCCTAAAATAATCAGTAGCATGCCTGAGCTCTCTACCTCATTTGAAAGACCCCCACAAGGAAACATTCAGAAAGAATAGAAAGAGAACATGATAGAAACAGAACATGGGGTGCCAATAACGGTCATAAGAAAGACATCATCATGCAAAAAAAGGACTCCATGAAAGACACAAAGGCTATCAGGTGCCAAGTGACGTGTAACCGCTTAGGATGCTACTGATTATTTTTTATATTTTTAATAATAATTATATAAAGACCAAGTCAGTCAGCACAAAGTCAGTCAACTTTAAAACTTGAAAGGCCAAACATCAAGGTCAAAAGTCAAAGTTAAAAACTTGAATGTCAATTATTTTTTATTTTAAAGAAATATTTATATATATAATGAACCAAGAAAACATTAATGATATTATTTCTGCTATTAAAAAATTAAAACATAACGGAATAAATCTCTCTGATAATCTCGATCCTGAAAAAATATTATGCGATTATGAAATATTAAAACAACGAAAAATCGACAATAAATACACACTGCCTTCCAATTATAAATTTGTAAAAGTAATCTATCAGTCTATGTTAGAATCCTTGGCAATGGTAAATGACAAACAGGTAAAGCTATTTGCGCCTCTTGCACGTTCAATCGAAAATATCAGATCCGAACTATCTTGTGAATACAAAAGAAAAAAGATTGTGGACAATCGTGTAATGCAATTAAGAAAGATTATGTTATTTGATTCTGTCAAAAATGAAAGTGACACTGAGAGCAGCGATGGTGAAGGTACCCATGGCAAAATATAGAGTCGAACTATATACAGCATAAAAAAAAATATTTATTTATTAAGAGTACAGAGTTAGATATATTCAAATATTATCGGTTGGTTATATTTTATTGAATATGCAGATTTGTATGTTTTATTTGCGACATGTTGTACTGATTGTGGATGTATGCTAAAATATCTGGCAGCTGCATTTATTGAGGGAAAAGTCATTTCTTGGTCTGTTTCTGTATTTATGGATTTAATAGATCTTTTTGCAAACTTTTTACATTTTCCAGTATTTCCACGTGCAGAATTCTCTCTCTGTGTAATAGCTTGCAGATTATTTTTGGGATCTCCATCAATGTGATCAAGTACAAGTCCATTTTTAACTACTCCATGAAAACATTCGAATATGAATCTATTTGATAAATAACTTTTTCCCCCAGCAGTAAATCTAAAATAACCAAATTTATCAAGGCTACCGACTGGGTTTTTTGATTTACAGCGTCTGATCACACCATCTCGGGATGCTTCATAATTTGTATATACTGGATGTTTCACAAATTCGTGTTTCTCATAGTACTCAATTTTCAATTGTCTGATAATATCATTTTGGATCTGATTTGTCTGATTCATTTTATATAATAATATTATTTGTCTAAATCATTGTTTTGAAATCTGGTCAGATAATCTTCTACGGTTTGTATAGGAGATCTACCTGACAATGTATTATTTTTTTTGTCATAATATCGTTTTAATTCCCTGTATTTCTTTCCGCCGCATTTTATACATAACTGAGTTTTTCCTCTGACTCCAACACCGCATTGAATACATGGTATTGGTCCTGTACTTCCATTTTTGATACTTTGCGCATGATTTCCGCAGTATTTGTTCACGCACGATTTATTACAAGGAGAAGTATGTCCAATTTTGAGCCAAGCACATTTATTCTTTGTTTCAAGCATTATATATATACTAAAATTTTAATTTAAATATTTGTCTTAATTATATGAACGAATTATCGGCAATTGAACCTAAAAGAGCTAGATTTGATCTTGACAGACTATCAGAATATAAATTTAGTACTTTGATGCAAGATCTGGCATTAACGGATGAGGATATAACCGAACGTATCCGTGAAGCAAAGAATGAATTTCGTAATAGTGGTGCTGCTCATGTATGGTCAACATTCAGAATCGGAAATGTTACTAATATGATGAATGACAAACGAGGAAGAATAATTATTAATCACCTTGATGATCAAAAATATTTTATTTTAATAAAATTTATTGTAAATACAGAAGAGAATACTTGGATTATTCGTGATAAGCGTGATCCAGTCCGCATACAGTCAGGAAATAATGTTGTTCTTTTGAGTAATAAATCTAAACCCGGAATACTAACCGGCGTTGACAAATTATATTATGAACGCGCATATCCAGTTACTGCGCTTGTATATGCAATATATCCGCTGAATAATAAACCTGACGTCAATGATCTCAAGCCGATGAGACTGTCAGAGTCAAGAATAAACTGTGTAGCTGAATGAGTTACAGAACATTTCATAAACGCGATACGTGGTAATGGTTTAACAGATTTACGACGTAAAAAAATAAATACGTGGGCAGAATCAGTTAAAGATACTGGAGCATCTATCAGAGATGTTGCTGATCTAGAAAAGAAATTAAGATTTCCAATAACAGTAAAGACGTTAACCGGAGAGATTTTATATAAACCAAAATACATAAAAAATGGAGCTCCTATAGATATTATTGATCATAATGCACATGCATGGACCTCAGCAGTAACAATATTTCCACGAGATAGAACGGTTAAATTTTATGATGGTCATATATTTGATTTTATCAAAAATATCAGTAAAAACGATCCTGTATCTGTTTGGTTATTTCAGTTTGTACGGCCTAATGGTGATATTTACCATACAGAATCTCTTAATGTAGAAATGGAACATCTTGCGCTGAAATATACTTCAGACGATGTCAAAGTTAGACAATTATTAAATAATTGTTTTACAGTTCCATCTGTAGTTGCTCATTTCGCTCAGGAAAAAAATTTATGGAAACCAACACGATCAGAATTTCTTGAAGATATCCATAAAAGCTGCATAGAATATGGACACGGAGGATTGCGGAATACTAAATATAAGTATAATGAATTTATATCCGTCGATATTGTAGCGTGCTATCCTGGAAGTTTTCTTGGATACGGAGAATGTTCCAAATACTTTAAGAGATTCAGACATCCATCACACGAGATGACCAGGGTTGCGATAAACGGACATTTACCAGAATTTGACTTAACCGGATTTGCTCATGTAGAATCATTCGAATTTGCAGAAAATCTCCATCCGATTACTTATGCTTGGTTTGGAAGACATTTTTCAGAAAAATGTTGGGTTCCAATAGTACTATTGCGATATATGCTTGATGTTGGAATTTTAATATCTTTACAGGTGAGTGAAGCAATTATATCGTATTGGTTACAAAAGCAAGTTTGGTTACCAGAACCAAACAGATTTAATATCGATGATGCCAGGAAAGAATTTCCTGATCTTAATGAAGATGACATTATTAAAATTACTAATAATATACGTAAATGCAGAGATGAGCATGATGAAAAACTTGCAAAAGATCTTGGTAGAAAGATAATTGGTAAATTTACTCAAGGAGGAGCATATGATCATAAAAGACACTGTACAAGATTGATTATGGACGATGCTGAACTCGATTTTATAATAGCTGATACAACGAAAAAAAAAACACATTTATAAGCCGATGTAATGCTTATTTATCAGACGGAACCAAACTAGGTACAATTGTGAGCTATCTTGATGGTGACTCACCGCAATTTACTCATTTAAGATCATCGATGTTGGCATATGTTTCTATAAATCTACTGTCTATGATAAATAGATTTCCTCGTGATGCTGTCAGAGTAGCAACGGATTCATTTTATATAAATAAAAAATATACAGATTTGTTAAAACCGCTACTTGGTAATGGTGAATGGGGATCATGGAGAATAAAACAAGAAAATATAATTAGTTATTCTGAATCTGCCGACGTTGAAATTAAGGAAATATATTACAAAATAATAATCAAGTATTAAAGTCATCAGCACCATCTGTATATGATCCTGTGGCTAGACATAAGACTGTTTATCTTAACGGATGCGGTGGTTCAGGTAAAACAACGCGTGTGATTAAATTATTCATGAATAATAATTCAGATATAATTGTTTTGACACCTACACATAAATTAGCCAGGGAAATAAAAGAACGAGGAGTAAAATCATGTACATATCATAGTTTCTTTAGATGGTGCGGAGATACATGGACTCCTGAGCGAATGGGTGAGAAATATATACCTAAATATATTATATGGGACGAGGTAGACACGGTGTCGTTAGAAATATTAAAAACATTTCTTGATTGGTTATTGACAAAGAATACTGCTGTAATAATGTGTGGTGATCATGGTCAACCACCACCCTTTATTGGTCAGTCTCCACATGAATGGCTGAAGAATAATGTAGATTATTATGAAGAAATAAATGATGACCATAGAGCTATTGATGAACCGCTGAAGGAGTTTAAAAGATTAATCAGACTACAACCAGACAGAGTACAATGTGAAATAATGCAAGGAGTAATTCCAGAGACTTCTGTGAATGATTTTCTAAATTTATGGAATCCCGCTGATTTAATAGTTGCAAGTAGAAAGATAGTTCGTGATGAACTACAGGAGAAATTATTTTTATTACATAAAGAAAAGTTTTCAGATCTACCTGTACCATTATGTTATCGCCCAGCAGATACTCGACGACAGAATATTGATGTTGAAATTCCTGGTGGTGGAATACAGAATCTTGTCTTGAATGATATTATTTTAGTCGATATTAATGTTGTTGAGAATGCGCTGAGTATGAATAAATCACCGTGGACGTTAGGATACGCTATAACGATTCACTCGTCACAGGGATTAACTATTTCCGATACAAATATCTGGATTATAAATGATCGGATCGAATGGTCAAATTTAGTTTATCTCGCAGTTTCTCGAGTCAGAAGAATATATCAACTACATAGGGTTATTATGAATTTTACAGAAAATAATAATCAAACTGTTAATAATGACGTAATAAGAAAAAACTATATGGTTATAAACAATATGACAAAAAAAATAATCGTGACTTTGATATTGATACTAAATTTATTATAACACTAAAACAACGACAGAATACTCATTGTGCAAGCTGTAACTGTAATATGTTATGGCAATATTCGAATAATAATCCAAGACAATTTACCGTAGACAGAATTAATAGTGATCTTGGTCATACGCGTGATAATGTGATGCTGACCTGTCTTGAATGTAATCGACGTAGGGGTTCTGGTTATGTAATTGTATGTGGTGGTAATTGTGTGTCTTCAGGGATTACTTGTAATTGTTCACTCAGAAATCCACGTTGAGGGGCTGTAGAATCTAGTCTGTAGATTGAAGGTCTACCAGTGGATCTAACCACACTGGAAATTGTATGTGTAGTCACGCTCCAGATAGGATCGGTTGCTCTTTTTTACCACCTTCAAGTTCACCAGGCTCATATAAATATTTTACAGCTACATTACCTAATACTGGTTGAGAGAGAGATTCACGGCGTTGTATTTGTATATATTTTTTTTGTAATCGCATTAGAAGGTTTCATGGACGTTGAACGAGTAATTTCATTATTTAATGCAGATATCACACTTGGTAACCTTGCAACCCATTCACGAGATCGCTCACCGGACTTAAAGTCAGTAGATATTTCCTTTGCATATTGGTATCCAAATAACCGCTCAGCAAGTGTTCGATTAAATCGTTCAATAATTGCCTGATCAAGATGAATTTCAGTGTATCCTCGTCTGATTTTAACATTATGCTTTTTCATCAACGATAATACTACACCAAGAAATTCTTTGCCAGGATCAACTTGTAATAACTGTGGCCATCGCAAAGGTCCTCGCTGATAAATTCGCTCAAACGCAGATGCAACTTCAGATGCTGTCTTTGTTGATAATGGTTCCGCTTCGTTATATCTACTTGCAATATCAACGACAGTTAATGCGTATTTGCATGTGCGTGATTGACGTCTACCAATTTTAATGGTGTCATGTGGTAAAAATAAAATATCTGCTTGATGAACTTCATTAGGGACGCTGACATCGAAATGTGCATACTGAATTTTTTTAGGTGGTGTAGATAAATTTGCCATATTGCCTGTCGTGCTAACCACGCTGCAGCAACAGAATGTGAAACTTTTGCTGCTTCAGATAATTTAGTAATAGCTGATCTACCTCTCCAATATCCTCTTGGGCTATAATAAACAGACTCCATTATAATAGTTATATAATTAATTACCAGCACCTAACATTATTTTACTTTTCATGGCAGATTTTATTAGAAAACTAGCGAGTTTTTCTCTAACAGATTTATTAGGTATAGAATTTAACGCATGAATTAATTTTACATCTGCGAGATGCCGTTGTTGTAAATCTTTACTTTTATACGCAACATCATGAACATGACACGATGATCAACACTGTTACGAGGTACTCAAGGATTTTAATGAGAAAGTGAAATTAATTAATGAAGAAGATGAAAATAATGATGTTATCGATTTTATCACCGACATTGATGAAGCACCGTCAATAGATGACCTCGATGGATTTATTAATAATTTAGTAGTATATGATGATGTAATGCTGGATAAACAAACAAATCCAGCTAGAATATTTTCCAGAGGTAGACACAAGAATACAGACGTTATATACGTCACTCAGCGTTATACACAAATACAGAAGGTGATCAGAGACAACTGCAATATTTTAGTTGTATTTAATGGAATAGATAATCTTACGTTAAAAAATATTTACTATACCTGGTGTTCAGGGGATATGGATATGATGAAGTTCAAAAACTTTTTTGCTCAAGCACAGGCTATTCCATTTGGGTATATAACAATAAATCTACATGATCCAAGATCCAGATATCGTATAGGTCTAGATAAAATCTTTGGTTAATTAACGATAGCAGCAGGTAGGGTGAAAAACAACAAAAATTAATTAACCCGGTAAGTAAACTAAACGCATTATAACATAAAAAACAAAAAAGTCAAAAATAAAATAACAAAAATGAGCTAACTAAAAAGGATTTATTATCCGTTTTTCAAACTATATGGTAATAATACAGTTAGGAGGTTCGGTTTATAATTATTGACATTATTTTTTCAGCCCCTGTAGGAACCTTTATTTTATGAAACACTTGCTCGAAACCAATTTGCAGGGTTCACCCTGCCTGCTGCTAGTTCAAAAGAACTGAAACTGGCCATTGACAAATTAAACAAGATCTACAATATTTGGAAACATGATGTAAGATGATGTAAAAATGATGCAAGAACTTCTGATAGGTTTCATTGACTCCTAAATGACCAGCCAAGGTAGTTTCATGAGCTAAACTAGGAATAGCCTGTCTATATGACAGCTCACTGACCACTCTTCACCAGCGGGTGCTTCAGGTAGTCTCGATTTTATCATAAGGACCTCATTTTCCAAAAATATCAAGTTGTTACATCTGCAGAATCAGCTTCGCTAATAACGCTCTCAAAAAAACAGGAGATATCAGGATCTTGTTCCTTTTCGACGACAAGTGAATGGCATTTGCCAGCCGGATTAGAAATAAGAGAATGAGAAGTTAAAGTATGATGACAATGATCAATACCATTTTATTGATTGGTAACAGGAGCAAAGGTGATCCCATCAAAAGTCTGACCAATGCATGTGTCAGCTAAAGGAATAATTTCCTGAAAAACAAATTTCTCAAAAGAGCTTTTTGCCATAGCTTTAGTAGCTGCACAAGCAGGGTATAAACAAGGCTTGTCAGTTACAAATGGATTAACCACAACCTTATCTCTAAATGAGTAGTTGCCTAGCAATAAATGAACATCCTCAATGGGCAAGGAACTCACAGCGCTGATAGTCATTGGTCCTGAAACTAGGTGTGAAGACAAATTAACGTTATGGAGTGGAATTTGAAGAAAAACACACTCTACTCTCTAAACAAGAACACTTTCATCAGAAGAAGACTTCTCAGACAAAGGCAAAGTACCTGATAATAAAATATTCCGAGAAGCTCCTGCTTCCCTTAATATTTTTTATAGGGATAGGGTCGGCTGAATAACCAATAAGTGATATAGAACCTTTTGACATGAATGGCTTATAATTTCAATAACATCTGACGGAGGTTTATTTGACCCAGCAAATGTATTGTTTCCAATACATGACCATGACCTTGACCTCTGATAAATGAACACTTTCAATAGATGTCTTTGTTCTTTAGCAATAATAAATAACGTACCCGTTCTATTTCCACTGAATAATCCAAACAACTGTTTTTCTTCTCAAATAATATCTAAATACAACATACAATTCATTTGGAAATTCATTTTAACACATGAAATTGGAATCCAAAATAGGAATGAATTTGATTGCTCAGTTCTCTTCTTATACGAATCTTCAGGAGTCTGTTACGACTATTTGTCGCAATATACCCCACGGTACAGATCTAACTACCTAATATGACATTTCAAAATACCTGTTCACGTGATCTAACCTATCAAATGGGAAATAACATTTCTTTTTTAGAACCCACCTAACCGACCTGTCCAGTGGGAAACAACCCAAAACTTGTCAACAGATTTACTAATTTTATTATTAGTAACAGCAAACACTTGCGTAATCATCTATTTATAGATACTATGCAATTTTACATTCATAATACCTTAACATAGAACCTATGAACGTACGAATTTTCAACTAAAGATAATCACTACAATTTTTCGTCATTAATAAAAACAATTTGTAAAAATTATACATCTACATCAATCAAAACCCTCTATTATTACTCTACTGTTTGTGTGTATGTAAGTATAGCACATGTGCATACACATTTCGACGCTTTTCCCAGGATAGCAGGATTGTGTGTTTGGACAGTGATCAAAAAGCGGTTCCTGGATTGTCAATCTGATTAAAATAAGATCTCCACTGTTGTACGTGAAGATCTGACAGCGACCACTTAGGGGTCATGTTCTGGTAACCTATGTTATTACCATAATCGCTAAATTTATCAGCCAGTCAGATGCAGTCTTATATCTTTGCGTTTGGAGACTGAGTAGTGTGGATGAAGAACATCAATGTGTACCGAACGATTTGATTCACTTTCAGAATTTTGAAAGCAGCATTTCTATTGGCTAATTCAAAGGTCACCAGAACATGACCCCTAAGCGGTCATCGTCATATCTTCACGTAGGACAGCGGAGATCTGATATTAATCAGATTGCTGGATTGTAGGTTGTGTCTTTGGATAGTGATCAAAAGGCGGTTGCTGGATTATGGGATGTGTGTATTGCACTAAAAACAAAAAACAGGTAGCTGGATTGTAACTGTGGCGTATTGGATTTTAATTTTAAAAAAATAACATTATCATTCCTACAATGTTAAATTCCCGTTTGACTCCAGGAACCCACAATGTTAAATTCCCGTTTGGCTCTAGAGTGCTTCTTATCTAAACCTACAGTATGGCGTAATTTTTAAAACAAAATTCCCATCTGACTCTAGGGTGACACATATATGAACTCATACCGGCAATGAAAAATTGAGAACAAAATGGAAACGGGTAAGACCTGAATGATGGGGCGGGGAGGGGGGGGGGCTGTAAAAAATTAAATTTCACACAACTGCATCAACAACATGAGTGGAAACCTAATATTAGATTCTAAATCATGCCGGAATACATCAAGAGAAAAACGACAAGACGCACATGACAGTCATTCACCAAAGACGGACACCGGACTAGTAGAAACCGATACAGAGAAGGCTGAAACACTGAACACAGAATTCTGCATTGTTTAACTACTCTAGTGATATGGCTTCGCCATGTATATTCCCAAAGGTACCAAAAATGAATAATACATTAGTAACATGTTTAGGACTTCAAAACTTGCTACATGGTTTAAACCTATCAAACACTTGAGGAGCGGATGATACAATCAAAAAGTACTTAAGGCACTATCTTCTGATTGGCACAAGTACTTACACACCTTTTAACAATCACTGGGCATATACAACATCCCAATGATTGGTATCTGGCAAATAAATGGCATGGCCACTACTGAAAAAGGTAATCATGCAATGGCCAGTAATTACCGCCCAGTGTCACTCACCAGTGTTCTTTTGCAAATAGATTGAACACATTGTCTGTTCTAACATCATGAAGCACCTGGATAACTATATGATAAACAGCATGCCTTACGGAAATTACACAGTTCGAAACACCTTGCTGATCGGGCTAAATATGTGGATAGAGGTGACCAAGTAGACATTTTGTATTTTTGACTTTGAGAAAAGTTTTTGACATGTTCCCCATGAATTGTTAAAGAGCCAACTTTTCATTGTGGAATTGCAGGCAAAGCTCAACGCTGATTAGGCGCTTTTTATGTTTCCGAGAATAATATGTAATGACAAATGGTCCCAAATCCGGCTGATGTTATGAGTCTATGCTCTTAAAATAAGTAACAGAAAAAAGTGAAAATCAACAAGCTTTGTAAAATTCAACAAATAATTTATTTGCTTGAATACAAAGTGAAAATTAAAAAAGAACTTACAGTATTACAAATTAAATCCCAACATAATCCTAGAATTACAGACACAGGTCCTAATAATTTAAAATTCTGAATAAACTTTAGCAGAAATCCAAATTAAGTCCAATGCTGAAGGTGTTGATGTGTCTGTGATGACCTGTATAATGCTGATGTGCCAACAGTCTTTGTTGAAATACAGTAATAAAATTCCAGGTTTGAATTCACTGTAAATCCTAATGAATGTCTCTATCCAAGAATATTATTTTTTATGAGCACTCTGTATTTCCAGAGGAAAGATTCATTGAATTAAATAATTTAAAGAAATAAATTCTATATCAATACCTGACACAACAATAATACAAATTGATTATTTTGCATCAATGAATAATCTTTCCAGTGACAAGATTGTATAGTCCCCTATTTGACCTCAGTTCACAATTAAAAACCAAAAAAAAACAAAACAACAAACAAACAAATAAACAAACAAACAAAAAAAAAAAAAAAAAAAAAACAAAAATGAAACGTTACCTAATGGAAAATAACTTTCTAGAAAGTTCTCAATGATTACAAAATAAAATGTTATTTATTATTAGAAAGTCTGCTACTAAAATGATAATATATAACCTGGACAATATCAGGTAAATTGTAGGGGAATCCGAATAACCTAAACCCAGACCCAAATAAACATATTTGTTTCTATTAATAATGATCTTGATAATAAATCCATGCATATAGAGAATATTTTAGCTATGTATTAGTTGTTTACAGAATAAAATAAAAATACAAAACAGTAATTCAGGTCAAGTAGAAAATAAACTTGATCTTAGACAAGGTTAAGTCCAAGTCCAATATACAATGTTATTTTACAATAGCATATAATGAAGTATAAAAAATAAAAATACAAACTAACAAACAATACAGATTAAATATACATAACACTAGTACAACGTAGCTTCTGGAGTACCGCAAGGAACAATACTTTGACCAGCACTCTTCTCCTAGCACAGCAGTGACATCCTAATTGAAATTGGCTAAGAACGTCGACTAGTCGCAGATGACTGCATATGCTACAGATTAGTCAAAACCGAGCCGGATACTAAGATATTGCAAATGACATTAAAAAAGCTTGGACAATGGATACGAAAATGTGGCATGCGATTCCAACCTAACAATGCAGCATATGCATATTGACAAGAAAGAAATGACATAAAACCAATATGTCGATTTATTGGAAGGTACTATGTTAGAAAACCTCAATCAAACAAAATATTTAAGGGTCACAAGTACTTGTGATGTGAAATGGAACCTTCAAATTTAACTCGAACTTTAGACCAATAAAGACGTATCTTGTCATCTTGCCTATAAAATGCGAAAGAACTCGCTAACAAAGGTTTTGTTAGATCTATTTTAGAATACGCTTGTACAGTTTGGGAACCCTTTCCCAGGGTTTAAAAGATGAAATTGAAAAGAATCCAAAAAACGAGCAGCCAGGTTTGTTACATCCAATTATGACTATATCCCAGGAAGTATGAACTCGATATTGGATAAGTTGTCTTGGAAACCATTATAAAGACGTAGATTGAAAAATAGATTGGTATTTTTCTACAAAGGTCTAAAAACAAAGCAGATATACCCTTCCATAAGAATTTAGTCAAGCCTAAAAGAACCAGAGAATAAATCAAGACAGTATACATATATGATATCATGCGCACGAACTGATAATTACAAATTCAGCTTTATCCCCCCCAACCCTACCCCCCCCACCACCAATATGAAGCACAAGTGCCAAATCCTCAGAAAACCCAATTTAAAAATTTTAAAAATTAGTGAGGACACATTTTTTACAAATAAGTTCTTGTTGTAATGAAGCAAACCTGACACTATGATGTAGCACCGAATATATCATGATACACGGAGAAAGAGATTATAAGACTCTCAGTTTTGTATATCCTACTCTGCGACCGCTCTGGTGCCCTAGTGGTTAGAGCGTCCGCCTCAGATGCGGGACGTCGCGGGTTCGAACCCCGCCGAGTCATATCAAAGACATAAAAATGGTACAAACAGCTGCCTCGCTATACGTTCAGCATTACGAGGTTAGAGTTAGGACTGGTTGGCCTGGAGTCAGGATAATGTGACTGGGTGAGACATCATGCTACATGCCTGCGTTATGATGCCTCAGTGCTAGACATCACTGTAAACTGCCACACTGCAGACATCGTAGCGATATGACTGAACAATTGTTAAAGCTACGTTAAAATCCAGATCTCGATCTCACACACACACACACACACACACACACACACACACACACACACACACGCAGATTGCTATACTTATGAACCATCTGAACATGGACCGGGTTATGGACACGTACTTAAATAATCACTGAAATAGCAAATACACGTTTTACAATGTTAAAATGTACTCTATTTCTGCTTTTGATATCCAAATATTTTCTATACACACTAAACTTAAAGAGTAATTGAGTTTCAAAATCTTGACATTATGGACACTAAATTGTATTTCTGGACACCGTGTCCTTAATGCTGTTTTTATATTATTGTGTAACAAGTTGTGAACCATGTGTCCACAAATCTGATGAAAGATCACTGTATTATAATAAATGTTCATTCATGTCGGTGGTGTAGCATGATCTTTCGAGGCGAAAAAGCTTCACGAAAATATACTTCTATTATAAACATATTACTTTTTTCACGAGGAAAAGTAATTCCATTGCGAAGAATAGTCAGCATATAATTTGGGCCAGCGAGTGTAAGAAAGAAAATCCCAAAGTATTTGTGACAAAAGTAACATTTTTTCCTGCTGAAATAGGCATCATAATTTGACTATTAACGTAAATATATTGTCAGACGTATGCAGTAAGTAAAAATATATTTTCTAGAGGATAGAATGGTAGTGGTGAAGTTGTAGCGTTTTAATGGTCTCAGAGAGAGAGAGAGAGAGAGAGAGAGAGAGAATGTGTTGCCTTTTTCATTACAATCTCCTTATATATGTAATCACTAAAGTGTAACTAGTTTAAACTGAAAAGCCCCATTATTTTTTTCGCAAACACCCGCTGTACTGTATATTAACGTTTTCTTACGATTAGGAATCATAGTTTAATACTTGCTGGAAAATACTAGAGATGGATAATTGGTTACCATAAATTTCATCATAGCTATACACTGACAAAGTAGAACAAAGTGAATCTATGATCATAGGCTAGCAAAGGCATCTACGGCAAAATGTACCCACCATCTTCAGTTAAATGAAATAAATAAATAAAAATTTAAGTATTAACCTGTAAACGGAAACAAAGTGCCATTAATAAATAAACTGTTATTTTTCTTCTTGTCAGTTTGATGATAGGTAATATGAATTGGATAGCTCCGTTGAGGCATGAACATGGACAAATGATTTAGAAAAAATTGCTTGACATTTGAACATCATGGACCAACATATATACGCCGATAAATATTTGATACCTTTCACGAACGGTTGCGGATTTAGTCGTCTGTAAGGATATATAAAGTGGCACGAAATATTTAGTTTCCTTTAGCTAGAATATATTCTGCACGATCTTGTTTAAGAGCACAATGATGCGTCCGTGCCAATCGACTATAAATCATTTGACAACAATAGATACAAGATATTTGTCGAGTTTGTGATGTTAGTTTTATGAGCTAGTATATATTTTTCTTACACCATGTCTTTTATGCTAAAATAATAATGTTAATCTGGAATTGTTATAAAAATAAAATAAATATGCTTTCACTGTTTAAAATTGCCCTTTGTTCAGTTTCATGTATCGACACCTAATATCACTAGATAACCTTTGCAGAATTTCTTACGTATAAGAAATCAAATACTCAGAAGCTAACTTATTTAGCTTGTAAATATAGAAGAAAACAAATCATCGTAGGTTTTAGAAAGATGTGCCTATTGCTTTGCTTGAAGGAATTATGAAATAATAACTGATTACAGAGAAGCAGCTGTATTCTGAAGTTCATTTTTAAAATTTACAGAAGTTTCAGAACTGTTACTTTGAATATTTGCAGAAATATTCGCCAGAGTGTAATAATACCAATGTTTTTCTTCGGTATTTAGATCTATAAATATATTCTGAAGGGTATGCAGGTATGTTTTGCAAAAATCCATAACGGTTGGACAATTTGAGCAAGCGGTTTCTTCAACCTGAGTAATCTTAGTAGTGTTATTATGGTGGTTTGGGATTTTGATTATTTTTCTAGGTCACAACCTATTCCCCATGACATTTGTCCATTTTAGCATAAAAGCCACACACTTTACGCAACCCATGGATTATTAGCATTAATAATCCATGAAAGTAAAGTGGCCCAAGCAAGAGTCATATAGTGACGCAGAGCAGTGACGGGCAAAAAACCGCCTATGACAAATTGTTTTTGTTTTAACTCGAGTTTTATTGTCTGTAAATCTGTTACGCGGTTCCTTATATGTGCTCGGAATTGTCGGTGATTTTCCGTGTCCGCCAAAATGGTCTCGAACTCAGCCGTACTAACTATTTTGCCTCCGAATAAAGTATACTAATTGTATTCAGGCTGCTTTGTGCTGTTGCAAGCAGTTCTGAATTCACAAGTGTACATGAATGTAATCATATCGAAATTAATTTGCTAGCACCACCAGAAACCAGTTGCTATCTATATAGATCAAGCAAAAATTCTGATCAGTGCACCTGTGATGGTTGGCGTGGTTGCACTTCCAGTCACTCCAAGACCAACAGTTGCTGTTACAGCAAATCCAGAAATGGCATCTACAAAGACTCGCGTGTTTTGTTTGCTTTTACAATATCACTATTTTCTTGTTGATTTCTTCTCGCATCTGTTTGAAAAGCTTCTGTCATTTTTCACATCAGTAGCATTAAGGATCTATTAATAATACATAATACAATCACATAGTACAATTGCACGACTGATAAACCTTGTCTGGACTCATCACGTCCATGTACAAAACGCATAAGCACTCCTAGCCAATTGCCTTTCTTTTACTGGTATAACTATCATACAATTATAAAATATATTGGCCTCGGTAATATTTAAATTTCCGACGATTGTGCGTTCCGATCGTCCAGCACCCTTTCCATTTGAAAACACATCAATTATGCCTCTACCTTTTGCATCCAAAGATCGTCTTCGTCCAGTAACTGTTACCCTAACAGTATGTCCTTTTCTTATTAACAATCGAGATATTTTTTGTCTCGCATGAGTCAGTGTTGGTGTAAATTATTCATTGGTGCACATAACCTGGGTGGATACAGCGGCGAATACCACTTCGTTATTATAGAAACAATCCCTGAGTGCTCTGACATCTTGTAGAGTAGTCAAATTTTGGGCGTTTGCCTGTGCGATAATTCAAAGTTGGCTTCCAGTTGGTTGTGGTACATTAAGGTGGTTCCAACGGCCAAGTTATGATAAACAAGTATGATCCAGACTCACGCACCGTTAAGATGTGACTTTTGGGTCTGTCAGAACCATTTTTAGCAAGAGAAAATTCGTCTCTACCCTTTCTCTTCTCTAATTCGATTTGTCTTTCTTCTTTTTCTTTTTGAAGCTGAAGCTTTCTTAACTCTATTTCTATCTTGTGTTTTAATTTGAATTGTGCGTTCCGATGGTCCATCACTCTTTTCATTTGAAAACACATCTACACAAATTCGACACTTAAATTAAGTAACAGGAAGGACCTTCAACTAACAATTTTTTATTTTTATTTTTTTATAAAAATGCAACAAATAAATTATTTCCTTAGAATAAAAAGGAAATTAAAAAAAAAAAACCTTCTGAATGTGAATTTAATCCCACACAGTCGGACTTTTTGGTCACAAGTCCAAATGAATTGAATCCCAGTTAAATTCCAGTGGTATTCCAAATATGCTCCAACACTGAATGTGTTGATGTGCCTGTAGCCTCGAGTGTGCTAATGTTCCAGTGGCCTGGAATGAGGAGATGTGACAATATCCTTTTGTTGTATTCCAATTGCTACGCATATCTATATTTTTGTAACTCCTGGTGCATGATTGCATTTAATTTTCGAAAGTTTTATTCATAGTTGTAAACTGTATAGAAAAGATATTGTTATAAATTGTGTACCTGACCTTGCTCTGTTAAGAACGCAAATTGCATAGGATTTATAAATAGATGTTTACGTATGTGTTCATAATTATTAATAACAATCTTAATAATAAGACTTAAAATGTCGCCTTTGGCGTAGTTTCTCAGTGACTGATGGGATTTCTATGTTTCCAAAATAATTCTGTAGCTTCCCACTGGTTGCGTGAGGTCACGTGAATATTCTTAATTCAACGCCAAATCAATAGTGTAAGCTGTCACATGGGGTCTATTGCGAAGTACAGTCGCAATATACGGTTTATATAAGGAAAAACGTCAGCAATCAGATTCTTTCCGATTTGTGGAGTCAGTCGCACTTATTGTGTTCATGTTGTGAGTCAGTAGACGTGCTTTATATTGTACTTAGATTTTATTATTCGAGAGTAAATATATTTGTTTGGACTATTTAGTGGTAATAGAAATGTTAATCTGGAATTGTTCTAATTTTTTTGAAGGAATTCTGGAGAAAAAAAAACATCTTCACGTATATGTTGTTGAAGGGTTAGTACCTTTCTGGTTTTGAAATTTATAAGAAACTTTTGGATTATTTAGGACTTTTATAGACCTTTATAGGGATTAGTTTTGAATCATTTCAGAATCCTGTTAGACTCCTCTCACATAGTTCATTCATAATTGTAATAATTAAATTGTTTGTTAAGTCTTATAAAACTTGTTGCTTTTTCTGTTACGTACGTTTGTGACTATAGAGTCGTAACAGAAAGTTGGGGGCTTGTCCGGGATATGAATTTCAGAGAAATTGAAATTGTTTTGAAATTTAAGTTCATTTCATTTCTGAATTATCTTAGTTCCTAACATTTTTGATTTTACGTGGTGAAACCAACAAGCTCTCACAATGTCATCTAAAGTGGAGAACTTTATATTAAATCCCAGCCATGAACGGTTCTAGTCCTTAAAAAAAGGACAAATTGCTCCAACTTGCCAGACAATATGATATTTTAGAGACAAAGCCATCTTTGTTAAATTAGGAAATAAAAATATTTTGGTTCAATATTTGGTACAGAAGAATATTTTGGACAAAAGTGCTTTGAGTTTGATTAGTAAGTCGAACTCTGGCACTAATTTGGAAGTTATCGAATTTAAATTAGAATACAAGAATGAAATGGAGTTAAGGAAACTTGAGCTTCAAATGCAAGTAGACGAAAGATAGAAACAAATGTAAACCGCAAAAAAGAAGAAAAAGAAATGGAGATCAAAATTACAAATGGAAAAAGAAGAAAAAGCAATGGAAATGAAAATGAAAATGCATAAAAAAGAAAATGAGATGCAAATGCAGGAAAAAGAAAGAGTGAGACAGATACAGAAAGAAGAGCTCCAAATGAAATTGCAAATACAGAAAGAAGAAAGTAATATGGAAATGCAATTAAAATAAAAATTAATAGAACTGGCAAGGACGAAGCAACCCACTCATAACGGTTCAGTTTTTGATTTTACACAAAATAATAGATTGGAATCTCCTAATAAGGAACACAATGTAAATAAATATTTTTCACATTTTGAAAAAATAACCGAGAATTTGAAATAACTAAGAGAACGCTGGACTTTATTATTACAGAGTGTCCTTATTGGCAATGCTCGTGAAGTTTATACTTCACTGTCAGTAAAAGCAAGTGCTGACTATGAATTGGTCAAGGAATGTATCTTGAACGTTATGAGTTGGTACAGGAGGCATATATATCGACAGAGGTTTTGGAATTGCAAGAAAATAAATAGCCAAACAAATGTCGAGTTTGCTAGGGAAAAAAACAACTATTTGGCAGGTGGCCTACATCTAAAAAGATTAATAAAGATTATGACAAATTTAGACAACTTATATTAGTCGAAGAGTTCATGAACTGCGTCCATAGTGACGTCAAAATTTACCTTGATGAACACAAGATAGATAACTGAGAAAATGTTGCGTCCATAGTGATGTCAAAATTTACCTTGATGAACACAAGATAGATAACTGAGAAAATTTTGCTCGTACAGCTGACGAGTATTCCTTGGCTCACAAAGTTTCATTTGTCAATAAGTTTTCTTCTCAGCTGATGGTTAGTAAGAGACCGAATCAGTCTCAAGCTAGTACTTACAAATTTCCATCTGGTACAACTAATAAGAATGCAACGTCTGATAAGACTGATCAGAAATCCTTATTTCTTCCTATGTGCATTTATTGCAAAAGAATGGGGCAAGGTATTTCTGATTGCTTTATGTTAAAAAATAAGCAACATAATAAAGACAGAACAGTACTAAGTGATATTGTTTCTCATTGGTCAAGATGATGTTCAAGTATTGGAAACAATGTGTTTGTTGGGTCAAACAAACCCCAGTCTAATTCTATTGTGGAGAATTATGAACCATTGATATCGGAGGATTCTTTACCACTTATTGGTGATTCGACCAGTCTTATACCTATTAAAATATTAAGCGAAACAGGAGCTTCTCAGTCTTTTATTGTTAAATAATTCACCTTTGTCTGAGAGTCTTCTTCGGAAAGTGTTCTTGTTCAGGGAGTAGAGTGCGGTTTTCTTCAGCTTCCTCTCCATAATGTTAATTTAACATCAGACTTAGTTTCAGGGCCAGTGACTGTTGTCACTGTGAATTCCTTACCCATTGAGAGTGTTCATTTATTGCTAGGCAATGACTTAAATGGACATAAGGTTGTGGCTAATTCAATTGTAACTGATAAGCCTTGTTTGGATCAAAATATTTGATCGTATTAAGAACGAAATCCCTGGTTTACACCCAGCTTGTGCAGTTAATATTGGTACGGAAAAAAGAGCGCTTGAGAATGAAGTTGATCAGGAAACTATATCTTTGGCTGCCACATGTAGTGGTCAAGCTTTTGATGAGGTAACGTTTGCTCCTGTTATTGATCAATCCAAAGGTATTGTTCATTGTGATCCTCTTTTAACCACTCATTCTCTTATGTCTAATCAGGGTGACAAACAACAATCACTTGTCATCGAACAGAAAAAGTACCTTAGATCTCCTATTTGATTCAGGCGGCTATTAGCGAATCTGACTTCGCAGAGGTAACAACTTGCTATTGTTTTTAAAACAATGGGGTCCTTATGAGAAAATTTAGACCGCCCGATTACCTGTTGATGAAGAGTGATCAGCTAGCTATCAAAATGTAATAGCTAAGTCAGGAGATTCTAAGTTTAGTCCATGAAACTCCCTTTACTGGTCATCTGGGAGTCAGTAAAACCTATCACAAGACTATTATTGAACTAAAATTAGGAGTGTTGTTTCTAACTACTGTAAGTCTTGTAACTCTTGTCAAATGGTAGGCAAAACGAACCAAGTCATACATAAAGCTAATTTACAACCAATTCCTGCATTTGATGAACCATTTAATAGAATAATGGATTGTGTAGATCCTTTACCCAAGACCACGTCAGGCAACCAATACTTGTTGACCTCTATGTGTGCTTCAACAAGGTTTCCAAAAACGATTCCTTTGCGGAATAGTAAGACAAAAACTATAGTCAAAGCCTTAATAAAGTTCTTTACACCTTTTAGCCTTCCTACGTCCATCCAATTTGAAAACAGTTCTAATTTTATGTCATGAACCTTTCAACAAGCCATGTATGAATTAGGTATTCAACAGTTCATGTCCTGCCTATCACCCTGAAAGCCAGGGGGCATTGGAAAAATTTCATCAGACTTTAAAGAACGTGATAAGGTCATATTTCTTCGGTAACAGAAAAGAGTGGGACAAAGGTGTGCACTAATTGTTGCTTGCTGTTAGATAGTCAGTTTAAGAATCCCTTGGATTTAATCCTTTTGAATTTGTTTTAGAACACACTGTTCGTGGACCAATGAAGTTGTTGAAAGAAAAACTTCATTTAACAGAAGAATCAGAGGTCAATTTAATTGAATAAGTCTCTGATTTTAAATATAAACTATCGAGAGCTTGCGACATAGCAAAAAATAATCTTCAGTCTACCCAATCACAAATGAAATTGAGGTATGGCAAAACTATAAAGAAAATAACTTTTCAACCTGGTGATAAAGTTCTAGCTCTCTTGGCCATACCTCAAAGTCCTCTTCAGGTTAGGTATTATGGTTTCTATACAGTGAAAAAGAAAGTAATGTATTTGAATTATATTATCGATACTCCTGGGAGCTGGAAAGGGAAATAACTGTGATATATCAATCTGTGAAAGGAATATGTTGATCGAGATAGCTCTGTAAATCATTCAATAAATTTAGTCGTTCCTGTCCCACATAATGACGATTTAAATGAAGACATACAACTGGAATGCAATGACTTTGGTTCAATCAGTCTTCAGAATTCAGAAATATTAAAAATTCTGGATAATAAACTTTCACATCTACAGGCAAAGGGGAAGAATGAATTAAAGCAGCTAGTATGTTAATATGAGTACTTGTTCCCAGATGTTCCAACTCGAACAAACAAAGTCTACAATGATGTTGAAATTTTAGATTCTAAACCTGTCTTAATAATAAGACTTAAGATGGCGTAGTTTCTCAGTGACTTATGGGATTTCTACATTTCCAGAACAATTCTATAGCTGCCCATTGGTTGCGAGAAGTCACGTGAAAATTCTTAATTCAATGCAAAGTCAATAGTATATGCTGTCATGTGGGGTCTGTTGCCAAGTATAGTGGCAATATACGGTTTATATAAGAAGAAAAGCAATCAGATACATTCCGATTTCTGGATTCATTCACACCTATTGCGTTCCTGTTGTAAGTTAGCAGAGGAGATTTATGTTGTTCTTAGACATTCGAGAATAAAAACATTTGTTTGGACTGTTCAGTGGAAATATAAAGTGCTCATTATTTGGACTATAATATTATTCCGGAACTTTTAGAAATTATTTGAAGGAATTCTGGACAATGCCATCTTTGGTGGTCTGCCCACGAACAAGACATCTGCATTTTCACAAGATGGTGGATCATCTTTGGGCATGGTAGAACTTCCTACAGGAGCATAAGACATTAGCTGAATCAATGATGATGTCTGATGAAGATTTTCAATGTTGACCAGTAAAGATTCTAAAATATCTCGATCATCATAACAGAACCCCCACAGTATTTGGTTAACATCGGAAAATAGCCACTGAGAACAGTTTTTGATTAGCCTAATGCTATTCAAGAAAATGAACAATTATTATGTGCAAGATCTATAGGGACTGCATATCATTTCGCATATGACATTGTCAGAATTACCTCAGTGACTCAGATCGATTTAACATGTGGCGCTGCAAGTGGTAGTTATGAAAGCAAGTCTGAAACAGCAGGCATAACCCACCCGGGTTATATACTGTTTGGGTTTTCATCAACTGTGGAAACAAGTGATTTGCTGTCAATTACGCCAACAGTACTTGTGTTTCTTCCATTTCATAATAATAATTTGAGACCGTAACCCTTCTGGATCAAGACGGGCACGTTGTGGATCTTCGGGGCGAAACAAACATTGACGATACAACTGCATATTAGAGCTCTACCTGATATTTAATATAATGACAGTCGTACATTGACGTGTATAACCCGAGCGAGTAAACCCATTTATGCGACATATTATGTTACTGAACTGTGTGATGTGTTTCGTGGAATGTTCGCAGGTGCGCCAAAAGTACTTTTGGGATTGTCATCGTGCGCTGCACCAGTCGCAAAACAGATTGTAGTGCAAGTCGTTGATAGTATCAAACATGTTGGATCGGATGAAAACAAAACCTGGGAATACATGCACTACCTGTTATTAAGTGATTTTCCATTCATGAAACGGTCAGCTCATACCTTATTGCACCTCACAAATGAGTCAAATAAACATAAACATGCATATTGAAAACAATATATTTAGGATAAACACTCAGAATCAGTGCATAATTTATGTATGAAGATTTATTGGATAAATGTATAAAAATAGTTTTTAAAAAGGCCATGATTACATACATATTAATTCCTTTCAGTTAAGGAGAATCATCTGCACACAAGGGTGTCCGCAGAATTATTTTCGGGGATGGTCAGATGTTAGGTTTAGGTCAAAACATGTTAAGAGGTGAAATCGGAGGAGGGGAGTACCCTCTCTTGCCCTATATGCGGGCGCCCATGTCTGCACATCTTAAGAATGAAACTCTTTTCTTTTAGCACAATAGGTATTTGCCAATTGTATTTGCATCATTTATTGGATAACACTTGAACAGAATTGGCAGGCGAGACTGGTCGTATATTGAAGTGCCAGGCCTAGTTATTTTCGGCATTAGCGTGTCACTGGCAGCTGAAATATTCTGTGACAGGAAGTTTCAGTAACATATTACAGATAATTTGTACACGTTTTTATCCTCATATACATACCAATATGTTTTATTCTCATGACGCTACATCATACTTCTAAAACATTGAGCCATAATATTAAGACGAAACAGCCCATTTCTCACTCTAAAGATTTACAAAGTTATTATTTTCTTATGTTTATCAGCATACCATGTTTGAAATGTGACATGACACTGGACTGAACTTTACTATTACGTCTTTAAAAATACCATCACTTACAAATATCTAGTACAATCACTATACAGACGACAGATAAACCTTAAACTGCAATTAAAACATGCCAATACCTTGTATTGAAAATTTGTGTCTCAAAATATTTCTTTTCACGTTAGAATCGTTAAATATGATATGATTATTATTTCTTTTCATGCTGCAGGTAAGTTAATCAAAGAGACGAATTATTACTTCAACTAAGCCAAATGAATTCAATTTAGGATTTATTACGAAGAGTAAATCTTAAGGTAACCAACAACTAAAAACTATTTTGAAACCACTAAACAGTTTGATCACAATAATTATTGTATCATTTCCCATATAAATGGTATAGATTCTAGATCCTTTCTTTTCTACTTTTTCTTCTTTTCTCCCATTATCTCCTTTAAATATTGCCATTGTATTATGTTCGAAACTAATTTTGTATGAATGCCAACCATCTTAATCCTTTTCTGCTGTAGAAAATGTTCTTGTATGTGAAAGACATACTTATTTGCTAGATTTTAGCCAATCAAAATGTTTGCAAACCAAATATGTTATAACGATTATTTTGACCATTATATGTTTGTTTTTCTCAGTCTTTGTATGGTGTTGTAAACACAGTATTTAATTGTTGCCCAGTCTCTATTTCTAATGACTTGTTCTATCCCCAAAGCCTTCTCGCAGTTCTTTTCCCCTGCTACTTTCAGAAGTCTGAAAAACGTTTCAAACTGATGCTGTATTGCAGTATTTTCATCGTTTCTCCAGAGAACTCTTTTTTTTTGTCACGCAGCATTCTTTGTCCTGAAATGTATTGAACGTGAAAATTTTTTATAGTAATGTTCATGCTGTCTACAGCAAATGAAAGTCTGATCCTAAGATATCTGAACATGAATTGCAACAAGAAAAATACGTGTGCTTGCCTAAGTGTTGTATTTCAGCACGTATATCATTTTCACGCTGAAGATCTTCATGTTCATCCATGCCATTGTCCTCACCACTTGGAGCAAAGATTAACTCTTTTCTATTCTTTCTGTACACTTCAAATATAATCAGCACTGTGTAACTTCAAACTTCAGAAATAAATATACCGTTGATAGGACTATGTTATTCATTTACTGCTTTCCCCATATATAACTTTCAATAGTGTATGTCTCAACACTATGGACACAAACCATGCTTTTATAATTCACACAGACTTGCTACAAAGATTATTTCCTGAAACGTTTCAAAAATCTTCATTATATTATATTTTGATATTTCTGTTCTACACCATAAATAAAACCAGACACTGCAGACTATAGAAATCAACACACCGTTCATTTAGTGCTTCCTTAAGATATATTTAAACAATGTATCAACACGGTGAACACCGTGTCCACCAGCCAAGCTTTCAGAATTCACATAGACAAATTTGTAAGAAAGATTATGTCCAATTAATTAAAATATAACCTATTTCAATTATATTTTCACTGTCCATGTACTTTTAATCGAACAGTATTGCGTTATTTAAATGATTAGAAATTGTGCAACCTTTTTACAACTACTGATTGTTATCAGTTAAGCCATCTGCTTAGTTCTTGTGACAAAATGAGTTCTATCAAGTATTAGTAGATGATCTTTCAGATGCAAGAAATGCGCAACCGTTTCTTTATGTATTCGCAAAATGATAATAATACCTTCAACAAATATACTTAGGAGAACATAAAAGAATCTACCTGAAATGTTGTAGCAGCCACAAGAGTTTTAACGTCAAGCGTAAACTCGTCTAAGAAATAGTATAAATATAAACAATTGCGGATACTAATCGATGGACCATTGAAGCAGGAAAGATTTATCAGTTTCCTCTCCTAAGGCGTGTTATTTAAATATCATGAAAGGTACATGAAATATGGAGAACATTGTTTCATTTACAGCATACGTTCTATGATTATTTTGTTCATTTGATGCTTTCTCAACATAGATATATTTCAACAAGGCTTGTATTAACACTGTGGACAGTGTCCACAAATCATGCCTTCAGAATTCACACAAAGACAAACTCGTAAGAAAGAGTATGTCTAATGTTTCTGTTACACTTTCAATATCCATCTTCTACACTTTTAATAAAAATGTATTGAGTCATTGAAATGATAAGAAATCGTGTACCTTTTCACGACTACTGGAAGCTTGTTATTCAAAGAAATAACTCCTATCAGTTACGCCATCTGTTCAGTTCTTGTAACAAAATGAGTTCTATCAATTATTACTAGATTGTCTTTCAGATGCATGAAATGCACAACCGAGTGTCTTGATGTATTTGCAAAAAGATAATAACTTTAACACATATATTTAGAAGAAGACAAAAGCATCCATTTGAATTGCTTTGGCAGATAAAACAGTTATAATTTCAAGCGTAAAATCATGTAAGATGTAGTTGGAATATACACAAATACTGATAATCAAGGGACCATCTTGTCCTAAGCCAAATTAATTCAATATCATGAAAGTTGAATGAAATGAGGAGAGCTCATTTGATTTACATCCTATGTAAAGATTTTTGACAACGTGTTCAAGGAGATTATTTTTATGCCATTCTAGGAATTACCAAATTTTGGAGGCACAATTGAAGGAACGCATAGGAATATATCCTGAAGATATTCAGTGGAGACCGTTGTTACTGCTTTCTACAGTGAACATTATTCATGATGTATCTATTGTGTTTTCTAAATATATGGCGCCCACACAATTAGTGTAGTATCTCTGTAGACATCGTGGACACAGACCATGCCTGTGCAATTCACACAAACTTGTAAGAAATATTATTTTAATTCACAATTACATTTGTTCTATTATCTCTGTATACTTTAAATCAAATCATTCATATTTAACTTCAAACTGCAGACATTAAAGTACCGTTCATCTTTTTATTTCATTAATTTAAGGTTTTCCCAATAAAAAACTTCAACAACGCATGTATCAACACTGTCGACACAGTGTCCACAACCATGCATTTAGAATTCACACAAACCTAGTACAAAGATTAGTCTCAGGGATGGTTAATGAATCTTCTTTATATTACAATTCAATATTCGCGTTTTATGCTTTAAATCTAACCAATAATGTGCAACTTCAGACTTTGGAAATCAATGTACTGTTACATGATGATTCGGTTAATAGAATGCTTTAATTTCAACAATGCATGCATCTACACTGTGACCACAGTGTTCACAAACCATGCATTTATGATTCACACAAACCTGGTACAAAGATTACTTTCAAGGATGGTTAATGAATCTTCTTTCTATGACATTTTAACATACACGCTCTATGCTTTAAATCAAACCAATAATGTGCAACTGCCGACTTTAGAAAGCAATGTACAATTACATGATTATTTTGTTCATTTAATGTTATCTCAAGATATATATATTTCAACAATGCATGTATCAACACTGGGGATACAGTATCCATAAACAGTGTCTTGAGAATTCACAATTAAACGAACTTGTAAGAAAGAATATATCCAATAAATTTAAATATAATGTTTTTCTATTTCACATTCATTGTCATTGTTCTATATTGTTAATAAAAACGTATCGAGTCATTTAAATGATCAGAAATCGTGTATCTTTCCACGACTACTGGTAGCTTGCTATTCAAAGAAATAATTCCTATCAATTAAGTCATCTGCTCAGTTCTTGTAACAAAATGAATTCTATCAAACATTAGTAGATTGTCTTTCATATGCATCAAATGCACAACCGTGCGTTTTGAAGTATTTGAAAAAACATAATACGTTCAACGAATGTATTTAGTAGAAGACAAACGAATACATTTAAATTATTTTGCCAGCCACCATTTTTAAATTTTAGTATAAAATATGTAAGAATAATTAAAGATGTAGTCTGAAAATACACAAATGCTGATATTGATCGAGGGACATTTGATGTAGCAAAGACCCATCACACTTTCTTGTCCGAAGGCAATTAATTTAAATATCATAAAAGATGCATGAAATGAAAAGAACTCGTTTGGCTATCAAACTATGTAAAGATTTTGGGCGTGTTCAAAGCGATATTTTTCGTGTTATGATAGGAATTACCAATTATGTAAGTGAAATTGAAGAAAACTATAGAAATGTATCTTGAGGAGGATATGAAAGATGTTCCCAATGGTCTAAACAGCGAATGTTATTCATACTGTGTCAATTGTGGTTTCTAAATATATCATGTTTCCACAGTGAGTGTATCATCATTGTTGAGACGGTATCCACAACCCATGCTCATAAAGTTCACACAAACAATTAAGAAAGGTTTCTTGGGGTGAAGATTCTATTTTTGCTATTTTTTATGTAGACTTTCAATGAAATGAGTTCCATATAATTTCTTTCTTTAAAATCAATAAACAGTTTTCACAATTATTTTATTCATGTAATGCCTTCCCAAAATATATTTTTCAACAATGCATGTATCAACACTGCGGACACAGTGTCCAGAAACCAATTGGGGAGGTGAAATTGAAGAAATACATAGGAATGTATCCTGAGGAGGATATCCAGTGGACAATGTTGTTACTGGTTTCTACAGTAAACATTATTCATGATGCATATATTGTGCTTTCTAAATAGATGGTGCTTCCACAATGAGTGTAATATCATTGTAGACACCGTGCCCACAAACCATGCCCATGGAATTCACACAAACTAGTAAGAAAAGATATTTCCAGAAAAGATTACCTTTTCTCTCTTTTTTTTCTGTATACTTTAAATCAAATCATTAATGTTTAACTTCAAACTGTAAAAATCCAAATACCATTCATCCGTTTATTTCATTCATTTAAGACTTTTCACAATACTGCATATAACTTCAACAATGCATCTATCAACACGTGTCCATAAACTATGCATTTAGAATTCACACAAAACTGGTACAAAGATTACTCTCTGGGATGGTTAATGAATCTTCTTTATATTACATTCGGATATGCTTCCCTTATACTTGAAATCACACCATTACTGTGCAACTGCAGACTTTAGAAATCAATATAACTTTATATGACTATTTTGTTCTTGCAATGCTCTCTCAAGATATATATATATATATATATATATATATATATATATATATATATATATATATATATATAGATATATATATATATATATATATATATATATATATTGCAACAATGCATGTATGAGCACTGTGTTCACAGTGTCCATAAACTACGCCTTCAGCATTCACACATAAACAAACTTGTAAGAAAGAGTATGTCCAATGGATTTAAATTTAACGTGTTACTATTACACGTTCACTATCCTTGTTCTAGTTTGTTAATAAGAATGTATGGAGCTATTTAAATGATCAGAAATCGTGTACCTTTTCATGTCTACTGTTAGCTTGTTATTCAAAGAAATAACTGCTATCAATTAAGTCATCTGCTCAGTTCTTGTAACAAACTGAGTTCTATCAAATATCAGTAGATTGTCTTTCAGATGCATGAACTGCACAACCGTGCCTCTTGAAGTATTTGCAAAACGATAATACCATCAACAAATACATTTAGTAGAAAACAAAACGAATACATTTAAATTCTTTGGCACCCACCATTGTTAGTTTTTAGTATAAAATAATGTAAAAATAAATAAAGACGTAGTCTGAATATACACAAATGCTGATTTGGATCGAGGGACATTTGATGTAGTAAAGATCCATCGCACTTTCTTGTCCGAAGGCAATTAATTTAAATATCACGAAAGATGCATGAAATGAGGAGAGCTCGTTTACCTTACAACCTATGTGAAGATTTTGGACGTGTTCAAAGCGATCATTTTCGTGTTATGCTAGGAATTACCAATTATGTAAGTGAAATTGAAGAAAACTGTAGAAATGCATCCTGAAGAGGATATCCAATGAAGGATGTTGCTAATGGTTTAAACAGCGAATGTTATTCATACTATGTCAGTTGTGGTTTCTAAATATATCATGCTTCCACAATGAGTGTAGCATCATTGTGGAGACTGTATCCACAAACCATGCTTATAAAGTTCACACAAACAATTAAGAAAGGTTTCTTGGGGTGAAGATTACATTTTTGCTATTTTGTTCTGTACACTTTCAATGAAATAAGTTCCATATAACGTCTCGCTTTAGAAGTCAATTAACCGTTTAGGCAATTATTTTATTCATGTAATGCCCTCCCAAAATATATTTTTCGACAATGCGTGTATCAACACTGTGGACACAGTGTCCACAAACCTTGCTTTTAGAATTCACACAGAATTGCCGCAAATATTATTTAAAGAAATGTTTTATAAATCTACTTTATATTACATTCAGATATTCTTGCTCTACACTTTAAATCAAACCTGTACTGGGTAACTGCAAGACTTTTAGATATCAATGGACAGATTATGACTATTTTGTTCATTTAATGCTTTCATAAAATGTACATACATTTCAACATGCGTGCGCCAACACTGGATAGTGTCCACAAACCATGCTTTTAGAGTTCACGCATTGAAATTGTTTTAAGAAAGGGTGTGTCCAATGAATTTAAAAATAACCGGTTTTTCTTATCTTTTCTCTATCCTTCCTGTTATGTTTCAATCAGATTTGCACTAAGGCATTTAAATAATCAGAAATCATCGGCCTTTTCTACTTCTACTGGTAGTTAGTTATTCAAATGAAATAATTCCTTTGAATTAAGCTAAGTGCTCAATTCTTGGGAGAAAACGAGTTCTGTCAAATATGAGTAGATTGTCTCTCAGATGCATGAACTGCACAACCGTGCGTCTTGATGTATTTGCAAAATATAATACCGTCAATGAATGCATTTAGAAGAAGACAAGAGAATCCATTTGAATTCTTTTGGCAGCCACCACAGTTTCAATTTCAAGAGTAAAATCATTTCAGAGGTAGTCTGAATATACAGAAATGCTGATATTAATCGAGGGGACATTGAAGATCCATCACAGTTTCTTGTACTAAGGCAAATTATTTAAATATCATGCAAGATGCATAAAATGAGGAGAGCTCGTTTGGCTTACAACCTTGTAAAGTTTTTGGACAACGTGTTCAAAGAGATTATATTTATGTCATGTAGGAATTATCAACTGGGGAGGTGAAATTGAAGAAAAACGTAGGAATGTATCCTGAGGAGGATATCCAGTGGAGCTTTTCTATTACTCCCCTTTTTTCCGCTAACTTAAATGTGAGGCTTCCGCGGCCTATTTGCCAACAGTAGTGATTAACTTACTGAGGTTAGCTTCTGTAATCCCGATGATTCCCAAGCATTCTCGTACTTCGAGGACAAGATTTCCGGGATTGAAAATACATTCACGTTTATCATCATCAAAATAATTTTGTTGTTATTTCTAGTAGCTCAAGATTTCTGTGAGTAATGTCATGGTTGCTTAAGTTCTAGACCCTGCATTTCGGATGGAAACAAATTAGTTCATTAATCAACTTCCAAGCTAACATTTTCAGTCCAGCCTGCTATAAGCAACATCTCCATTCCAAGAACAGGAAAGTGCTTGCTAATTATTGATAATGTACATCACCGGTGGACATCTTGTTTCGACAAATAGCTAATGGTCACACCTTTGTCAAGAAACAAAAATGAATCTTTGTGTCCAAGTTGTCGACTTCAATCATTCCATTCAAAGACAATGAACACTAGAAATATTAGGGGACGGTCAGAATAAGAATAAAAAGAAAAAGAACGTGAATTGTATCTTTTTTCGTTTGCTCTGCGTATTCACAAAAGACTGGAATTCACATTCATACTTTATGTGTGGTTCATTGCAATTGTGACAAATGTATTCAAGGGTCTTTATTGTGTCACTATCCAAGTTGTAGCTTGATTCCAGAAGGACGTAAAAAGGATCATTCAGCTTGGAACGACAGATATCTTGATGTCTTTGAAAATAGTTTTATATATGTGCTGTTGGTTGCATTAAGCTCTTGTTTGTTATGTACGTCTAACAGAAGTTTCTATAATATTTTTCTAACTTGGAAGTAACCACCAAATTAATAGATTGATTTGAATAATTTTCACATTAATTGGTTGTTTATTAAGTTACATGATGATATTCGAAAGCCAGTTGATGCCTTCCTTGGTATGAAAATTAAGTGATGTTCCTCAAGTTCCTTATACATGCAATGGATATCACACGCATTCTGATGCTATGTAGGGTATATGTATCATATTTGGAAGTGTTTCATATTGTAACAAACATGAGTGGGGAGTTGATTTGTAAATATCTCCCTATTTATAGTCTCCTTAGATTTTAGCGATTATTTCTTTGATTATAGGTTGTCGGTGGCGTGAAAATATTTCTCAAAACTAGTAATTCGTCATTTTTAGAAGCAGACGTTATAATGTATATTCTTTGCGAGACTTGATGGTAGCATAGACTGATTTCGTAAAATTAAATCTCCCTAATATCTTAGCATAAGGAAGTCCCTTGATATTGTCAGGTACAGGTATTTACTAATATTTGGCTTAGAAAACATTACTAATAGGCCATGCAATTGTAAAGACAGAGAGACCATGCCAATCTGAAATTAGGATCTAGTGAGTGTTTGGTTGTTGGTTGATTGGAGGAATTATATGCTGCACTTGTGCGTTTAAGAACCGTACAGAAGAGAACGACTGTTTTCTTGACGTCCATGGAAATAACGGAAACAGTGACATCAAGCCAGACTCACAGAAGTGTTTTTTGATTCGCTCATCTCTACGTCTTATGTTCATCATGAAATATGGAGGGCAGTATGGTTTGTAACATTTGTACCATGACTGATCTTCTCCAGTTACTTACATAAACAATGCATCATCGTTCAGTGTACCAATAAAACCAAGTGTATACAATGATTATGCATCGTATTGTAGTGTACTAATAAACTCATTTGTATATTGGTAGAGAACAAGTGATATTTGGAAGTTAAGTGGGCAGTTTCCTATTCGCCTGTAAGTTTGCCTCGAATATCATTACTGCGTAACGTTGTTTATATGTATCTCTGTAATTAATGGATTAGCGGTCTTGAGAGAGTACGATGTCCATCGATATTGAGATTCACCAAAAGGGTGGGGGTAGTCAGGTGGCTAACTCAATTAGCCTAGCTCAATTACAATGTCCATTTACTGTAGGTATTATAAGGAAGTGGCTACAGAATAAGCAGCCCACCGAACAAAATGTACGGATAATGAAAATGGATTCCTTTTGTTATTGCTTGCATGGTTAGTTTGTATGTTGGCCTGCTTCTTGCTTCCTAGTACCAGTTAAGGGATCAATGGAAGAAGACAATGTAAACAACGGTATTATACTCAGCCCAGTCGATTTATATTCGGTGCCAATCTTATACTATGTTGGAATTTATCTCAGACACCGACAATGAAAAATATTGCCAGGGATTTCGGAAGCCGAGGCTGTACCATGATGCCAGTGATCTCAGACGCCGGTCGAGTACCATGATGGCATTGATCCCATATGTCAGTTATACACTTTGTTGATATTAATATCAGACGCCATTCAATTACGGCGTTGATAGCAATCTCAGACACCAAACATGCACAAATCATGGCAGTAATCTCAAATAATGTTTATGCACCATATTTACAGTGATCTCAGATGCTTATCATGTATCATGTTGACAGCGATCTCAGACGACGGTTATGGAATATGTTGAAAAACAATAATAGGAACTCTTGCATTCTCCAGTAGAGTCCTGGGTTAGCACTTTCCGTTCTGTTTGGTGTATATTTGTAATTCTCTATAATTAATGCTATAATTAAACCTATATAGCTCGATTTCCTTCGTCGAAATCCGGAATGACTGGATATAGATGAACATTAATTACTAGTTAGCCATGCTAGTGTATCTGATATGCACGATTGCATATACCACTGACACAGTAGCATCATTTTTGTGACGTTCTTCGTGGTAATGGTATATGGAGTGGAGTGGTGCGTGCAGGCAAGACAATGGGTACCGTCTTGCTTGCAGACCTGGGTTCGAATCTCCGTACAGACAAATTAAAATTTCTCTAACTTGTATGATAGTATCTTAATGCAGATTTAATGTATCTAAGTCAACAGTCCGATTGTAATAGATGTAGTTTTCAAAGTCACTTGGCCGATTGTAATAGTCACCAGCCCGATTCTGACAGGTGTATGTGTCAAATTCACAAGGGCGATTCTGATATATGTATTTTTTGAAGTCACCACTCCGATTCAGATAGATGAATGTTTCGATCTCACCAGGCCGATTCTGATAAATGCATGTTTCAAATACACCAGGCCGATTCTGATTCCTAGTTAAAACATGACATCAAGCTGCTACTTGTATCATGTTAAATATGTCGTCCATGATATTCGCCTACCGACCAACATTAGCCCATCCTCGTTCATATCAGGCTACCTACTAACATTTAGCCAATGCTTTGAGAATTGTACTTCAAGTGTCATATTAGAGCAAGGTATGGCATGTGTCAGATTTATGCAACGTATTGCTAGTGCAAGATTAGAGAATTCTACTTATAGTGTCAAATCGAAGCAATGTCATATTATAATAGCATTCTTCTGGTGTCTATGATCATAGCAAAGCATTGTCAGTGTCAGATTGGAGTAACCTATTGCTAGTGTCAGATAGGTACAGTCCATTACTAATGTTAGGTCTGAGCAGATTTTTGCTACAGCAAAATGTTTATAGATAAGAAATGACACCCATATGCTAAAGCTGAATTTGGTATCACTAACTTGTGACACTTTAGTTCCAATTGACCTGACAAATGTCTGGACAAGTTTTTGAAACTGCAGGAAAAAAAATAAAGCTAATAAATATCATTGAGCAAGCAACTTTACGATGCCAGGAGAGATTAGCATAGACGTGTATAACTACGGTCTTTACATATCGACCTATTACATTATTTTTCAGATTACTCAGAGACAAACTGACATTATAATAGCGAGAGACCCGGATCCATTAGTTTTGAATGTTAGTTTTTGCCAGATAATAGGTTTATTCCTAAAGTAGGACCAATATCGCATTTTCAGTAAAGACCTGGATAATTGCCATGACATGGCTGCTTTGCTGTAGTGTATATTCTCACCAGTACATCTATAACGTTTTTTAATATTGTCATCAACCTTGAGATGAATAAATTTAAAGCTAAGTTAATTCATGCTAGAACAAGAACGCTTGCTTATTTTACGTTGGATCAAGTTCATAATCAATGAAACACTCTCACTCACTGGTTTGAATTTTGGGTCAAGGTCACAGCCACAAACCACTTCAACTAATGTTTTGGTTGAAATGTTAACATTTCCTGATGTTTTTAAAACTCTTTGACTGATTACCTCCTTAATTATGACAGGATTGTGACGTCGGAGTCATGGTCACATGATTTACAGTAATGTTTTAATCCCATTTGTAAAACGACCCATTTCTGATAAAATTGCAAACGGACAAATGAGAATTAGGTGACGATCTTGATGCTAGTGAACAGCATGGCGATGAAACTAAGGACTCGTGAGAGGATTCCTAAATAAAATGAAAATGGTTTTTGGATGGTCTGAACTGCGCTTTACCGAAAATGACACACTCCAACACTTGACAAAAGTTAGTCTATGATTGTCATATTACCTCGATTTCACGAGCCACCTTTTCCTATTATCAGCTAGCCCTTGTGTTTCTATGGATTACATAACATTGCTTACTAGTCCTAAAAATAAAAATGTATCGTATTTCATAATGTATAAAAAAAAGGTTTTGTCAGTCAAACTAAGAATTATGTATACTCATTTCCTCAAGAGAAGGTAGCGGTACTGTATTTAGCATGTCAGAATTGCGATCCCAAGGATGCAGGTTTGAATACCATTGCATTAGCCCGAGCTATATTTAGTTCTACCCCATGCTCACACGCCATAAGACTATGCTTTTAATTACTGCTGGTGAAACATATCCAAGCAAACATGCAGTTATTTACTAATGTAGAGTAGCTGGTAAAGTCATGCTTTGTGTATACACAGATGAAATTTGAAATGCAGGAATGACTGCAGTTTTATGTTGTTTGAGGTTCTAATTTAGTAGCTGGGTTTGCAAATTTTGACCTGTGGTCCGTAGGGGAGGGTGGGTGTGGATCGGAATGGAGGGCTTGTTATTTGTGTGGTATATGTTGTTGATATAGACAATGTTTCACCTAAAGTTCACTGGAAACTGACCGGGAACCGAAGAAGGTGGCTAGAATTTACTGATGTATCAAACGTTTAGATCAGTATCACGGGATCATTTAATCCAATCAAACTGCAGGACACTCAGTCAATTCATACTTATTGGAGTTATAATAAATTAAAATTTAAGGATAACCTGCACAACACCTTTCCTGAAAAGATCTAATAATACCAAATTTTAACAGTGTGACTAGTAATGATACGTTAGATTACGAAGAATTAGTATAGTCGACTTCCCCATCATATATTAGGCAACCTTATAATACAAGGCTGTACTTGATTTTTAAACACTTTTCTGCCAGTTATTCAAAAGAAGCAGTACGGAAGAGTAATTATTGATAACATTTGAATTAATAAAGCATAAATATTTTGAATTAATACACAAATTACATAACTTAAGAGAAATTAATAAATCGCAATCGTATATCATATTGTCTTAGGCATGATGTCATTGATACGCATTTGCAATGTCCCATAGTAACCATTTAGACCAAAACATAGGCATCTTATTTTTAGAAAACAATAACGGACCTAATTTCACGTTTTTGCTAACAAAATATTTCAATCATTCAATTTGTGACTTGCAATATTACATTGTGACCCCTCTGTCCTTAAGCTTCCATGTACAGTATAACAAACTTTAATGGAAATGCTCTGTATAACAATCTCTAAAGGAAATACTATGTACAGTGTAATAAACTCTAATGTAAATGCTATGTACATATAACAACCTCTAATAGTAATGCTTTGTACAGTATAACAAACTCTAATGGAAATGCTATGTACATATAACAAACTCTGATAGTAATGCTTTGTACAGTATAACAAACTCTAATGGAAATGATATGTACAGTATAATAAACTCTAAAGGAAATGCATTGTACAGTATAACAAACTCTATTGGAAATGCTATGTAACGTATATTAATCTCTAATGGAAGTGCTATGTACTTTATAACATACTCTAATGGGAATGCTACTTCTGTCAAAAGCTTTTTGTGTCTCCGACAGCGTTGGACAAAACCTGACCTGTGGCCTTTTAGTCTAATTTCTTTAAGGACCTTTTGTGTATCGAGGACAGCTTATATCAACAGTTTAAATCCAATCAAATTGCAGGACACTCAATCAATTCCTAATTATTGGAGTTAGAATAAATTGTAAATTAAGGCTTAACCTGCACAATATATTTCCTCAAAAGATCTAAGAAATACAAAATTTTAACATTGTGACTTATAGTAATCATATGTTAGATAATAACAAATGCATGGATATGTGCATGGACCTGGCAACACAATGTGCTTGTTTCATGGGATGTGTGATTTTTGATGTATACAATGCATGGATTGTGAACAGATCTGAGCAACACAATATGCCTGTTTCACGGGATGTGTGATTTATGGTGTATATGTAAATTATATGTGATTTATTTTTATTTATTTGTGGTTTATGATGTGTACAATGCATGGATGTATGCATGGATCTAGGAAACAAAATATGCAAGAATCTTAACCTTTGTTTCCCTTGTCTTAGAATTTCCTTTCTTAGGTATTGTGGACATTCTGTGTGTCTCTTGTCTTAGAGGTTCCTTTCTTAGGTATTGTGGACATTCTGTGTGTCTCTTGGCTTAGATTAGGTTCCTTCCCTAGGCATTGTGGACATTCTGTGTGTCTCTTTTCTTAGAGGTTCCTTTATTAGGTAGTGTGGACATTATGTGTGTCTCTTGTCTTAGAGGTTCCTTTCATAGGTATTGTGGACATGATGTGTGTCTCTTGTCTTAGAGGTTCTTATCATAGGTATTGTGGCTATTCTGGAGCCCAAAGTTCTTTTTCTTTCCATGTATCTTGACTTTTAGCTCCATTGATATAGTCAAAAGTCTTGGTGGAAGTGTACATTCCAAATACTATATAAATCACTGACAAGAAGTGTGATATGTTCTGTGTCTTCCATCTTCAAAGACTGAACTGAAAGCATGCATTATCCTAGGTAGAATGGTGTCTTTACTTATAACGATACAGTGTGCACTCTAGTCGAGTTAAATTTATAGGGCGAGAGTGTGTACCATAGTGAAATTAAATTTTGAATCATCATCGAAAGATAGACCTTATCCGAAGAGAAATCAGACGTAGCCAAGAGACGAAATTCAATGTCGACTAAAATGTTCAGAGAAATATTATCACAAGTCCACTCTAAATATTTTGAAGAAAACGTAAGTGATCATAAGCCAATACAACCTACCTCCACTACAAGACTGGGTTATTCACTGAATTGCAAAGTGCTCACTGGAGTAAAATATTTTTGGAGACTATTGCGAACTATTCAAAACCGAGAAGGACAAAACTAGCCCAAACCAATAGTCTTTCGGTAGCCCTTGAAGATTGTTTTTACATTCGAGCTACTATAAAAGAGACTTCCAGAAACTTAGAGTGACGGCTTACACTCACACAATCAGATTAAAAGATTTCACTTCTCACGTTCCAGCAGAGAAAACAAATGTTCACATTGATACAGGAATTGAAGCTACAACGCCAAGATCAACATCACTAGCGTTTGGGACTTTCCATTACTCACTACAGTTTGAAGTCGTCACCTGAAGAATCAAATTCCTCCAAAATCTGAGAACCAATTGAACAAGCCAAAGATCCAATGACGAGATTGATATGATCGATGGGAAAAGCCACTCCTCGCCTGTCACACGCTTACCAGCAAAGGTAGCGGGCGGCGCAGTGTTTTATCGGTGTAGCAACTTCGCAGTATCAAATGAAGAATCGTTCAAATTAACAACCATCATAATTATGTGTATTTAGGCTGTGCTGTCGTAATGACTCGAACTTGGTCAATCGCAAAACGTTATTGTACAACTGAAAAGACTATGGGAGAAACCCAAAACAATAGAGAAAAGAAGAAATACATTTGCTGGAAGCAGCTATTTTCAAAGAGTCGGCGTGTGGAACTCCTAAGTGGCAAACGTTTCAGTATTTGATGAAACCTCGCTATACATTGAGAGTATATGCTCCAGTCTTTCATGCATTCACGTGCTTCAAGGAGAAGATTTCCGGGATGGAAACTACATTCACGTTTATCATCATCAAAATAATTTTGACATTATTCCTAGTATCACAAGATTTCTAGGAGTAACGGTTGCTTAACTTCCAGAAGGAAAAAATTAGTTCACTTATCAACTTTCAAGCTAACATTGTTCAGTCCAGCCTGCAATAAGCAACATCTCCATTCCAAGAACAGAACAGTGCATGCTAATTATTGATAATGTACATCACCGGTGGACATATTGTTTCTATAAATAGCTAAAAGTCACACGTTTGTCCAGAAAATGTGTTTTTGTGTCCAAGTTGTCGACTTCAATCATCTCATTCAAAGACATGACTAGGAAAACTAAAAGTATTAAAGGAAGAACAGAACAAGAATAAAAAGAAAAAAGGAGAACGTGAAATTTGTATTGTTTTTTCTTTTACGTTGCGTATTCACAAAAGACTGGAATTCACATTAATACTTTATGTGTGGCTCATTGCAATTGTGACAAGTGCATTCAAGAATCTTTACTATGTCACTGTCCAATCTGTAGCTTGATTCCAGAAGGACACACCAAAAAAAATTCTTCAGATGAGAACAACAGATGTCTTGAAGTCCTTGAAAATAGTTTTGTATATGTACTGTTGCTTGCATTAAACTCTTGTTTGCTATGTACATCTAGCACACGTTCCTATGATAATTTTCTTACTTGGAAGTAACCACCAAATCAAGAGATTGAGTTGACTAATTTTCATATTAATTGGTTTGTTAAGTTACATTATGATATTCTAGAGCCTTGGAAAGGTTTGCTGATTGGTCATGCAATTGTAAGGCAAGAGAGAATATGTCAGTCTGAAAATAGGATCTCGTCAGTGTTTGGGTGTTGGTTGATTGGAGGAAATGATATGTTGCACATGTGCGTTTAAGAACCCTAAAGAACGACCGGTTGCTTGAAGTCCATGGAAATAACGGAAACATTGACATCAAGCCAGACTCACAGAAGTGTCGTTTGATTTGCTCAATAGTAAGACCCATTGCTTGTTATACTTATGTAGTGAGAGTATATACTACACTTGCCCATGCGTTTAGAAAATCTCTGGTCTATTAGCACTTGCACATTCATATCAGATTCCAAGACATTTCCAAATAAAATGCAAAGCCTGATATTTGACTTCTAAACATGACACTATTTGTGTGCATCAGCTTTATTACTAAATTAATTTCTTACTGAAATCAAAGCAAGAATAGTGTTTCGAGCTATCCCAGGGTAGGAATCTTTCTCAAAATATCCCAGCCCTACCGACCCGAAATCATTTGTTGGTCTCTTATTTGCGAGGACAATCATGGATGTAAAGTAATTGTAGTGTGAGTTCCTTTATAGAATGATCAACGGATTGTACAACATTAATGCCAGACGCAAATGACGGTCACTTAAAGTTTCACCTCAAAAGCATTTTGTACATTACATTACTCATAAAATGCATGCTACTGGTCAGGAGTTATAAAGTTAATTGGATCTTTCGCGTATCACCATGACTCGGTACAACTTGAAGCCTCCGTGTCACAGTGTCATATCAGGAATGCAAAATTTGAAATTTCCGTGCCACAGTATCATATGAGGAATGCTAAGCTTGCATCATATTTCTCGAGCAGCACAGATGTTCGGGCTTCCCTTTTATCTTTAAATATCAGGTTCAGTATAATCTTTTCTATCTTTACTGCTACTGCGTCCTTACTTTATGATTCTGTGTATCAACCTTACCATGTCTAGACAGTATGATAATGAGGCAGGTGTTCCTAATCTAAAAGGATTTACAAAGTCAAGACCTATTTATTTAATTTTTTCTCCGTTGGCTTAAAATGAATACAAACCTACTAATCGCGAGTTTTATTTCTGAGCAAACAGCCTCGTTCTCTTCTCTTTTCTTGTTATTATTACCGGTATATTTGTTGCCGCTTGTGTTGTTGGTGTCTGCTAAATGAGCCTTATTATATGTATTATGTCTTTAAATTAAATATATGCTTAAAAACAATAATTATCCTTTCAAATATGTTACCTCTATATTGATTAGTGACTTCAGCTTAAGGAACATTATGAATGCGTCTTAGTTAGATAAACCAAGATTTCATAGTGATAGAAAAAACGACTTTCCATCTATAATTCCTAAAGTTTTACATATCTACCAATATTAATATATCTCCATGTTCTTTTTGTAACCTAATACCAAGATTAACATATTATATTACCGAAATGAAAGCAATACAAATGTGTTTACA